>NCQV01055782.1:31041-41279 GCA_002740545.1 Lophocereus schottii | reverse complement strand
ATCGGACACCACAATTCACCCCCCTCTTATGGTTGTGTACTCTCTAAAGCAACAGGAATTAAAATACAATTCGTAAGCCCTATTGACGAAAAAGACATTGCAGGTGTTGAATGGATCATAGAGGGTAGGGTTCCCTTACAAACCACTCGCGTGAAAATTAATTATTGCTGTTAGCCTGTTCTGATAATACTATTCTTTTGACCGTTTTTTGAATGCCACTGAGCTGAGAAAGAGAAATGTGTTTAAAACCTCGTCTATACCCTGCTACGTAGCTTCAAAAAGTGCAGTGTTGTAGCTAATGCCAAGGAAGCATCTTATTGTTTCTTTAACAATTTCTGATCTTTAGTGGACCTCTACTTAGACAACAACTTGTTTCAAACATAGGAGTTGTAAAGAGTAAAATTCGGAAAAAAATTTCCTTAAGAAGATCGAAAATTGAAAGAAAATAAAAAAATTTCTTGATATCTTATGTATGCTTCATATTTCATTAAAAATTTAGCTAAATTAAGAAAACTATTGCAATAGAAACTCAAGAAAGAATTAAATTAGGCATGACCCCTAATGATTCAATAATTGTTCAAAACTTCAAAAAGATATGCAAAAATCTTCATGCTCTTAATTTGCCTAATGAATGAGATGATTTAATTATTAAAATAGATGACAGCAATGAGCACTGGAGTGTAATACTCAAATGCACAGAAGGACAAAATCTCTGCAAATACTGCAATGGAAACTTTAATAAAGAAGAATGCAACTATCCTACTATGAAAATAGAAATTCTTGTAGTTATAAGGGAAATTGGAAAATTCCTAACTTTTTTAGTCCAAAACCTTTCTTATTAGAACTGATAGTAAAGGGACGCTCAATTTTGTGGAAAAGAATTTATCAGATATGCAAATGCAACGGCAAATCCTATATTGGCAATATGCCTTAACCAGTTTTCATTCTCTATTGAACATATACAGTGATTGAAAATTTTTCTGATTGATCGATTAACTCGTGAGCCTACCACTGGTGATCATCAGAATAGAAGTTTTAGAAAAAAAAAAGAATATTCAAAAAGAAATGTCATTACTACTGAAACAAGTCTCTCTTTCTGTTAGAATTCTTATGGATATTTTAGAGTTTCATGCAAAAATATAGACCACGCTTTGGGTTGTTATCTTCTACCTATGTAATAGCATAAAATTACAAACACATTAGTTGAGGTGTCCTTAATAATGTTCAAGAAAAAATAAGTTCTAATGTTTAAAAAAATCGTTTAAATGACTGGTGTGCAGCCTATATTAACAATGATCATAATTATCCCTATGATATTTTCGAATCATAGAGTACTACGACTTTCTTCCCTCATACATCTAGAGTTGCTGGTATTAGATTCCTAGCAATTTCAATCTCTCTAGATTACCCCATAACGAAAGAGTAGAAATAAGGGATGATAGCTAGCTTACCTCATAGAAATCACTGATCTAACATGCCCATTTTTCTCAAGTATAACTAAGTTTAAAAAGTGTATATTTAAAAGAATTATTGGATTCTCACATCTCCTGGTTGTCCAATAAGAGCCCCATACAATAAAAGTCTGCATATTGAGGTACACTACGCACTGATTGAGTATGAAAATAGAAAGGCCAAACCAACCTGTTTTTCTTGTTCAATTAATTGATCTAAATGATCCTCATGATTGATGGCAAAAATAGCTTCTAGAGCGACAAGAATAGCTAGTGATCTTGCTTTTCCAAGAGTCGTTGGTTTTTACAGCATTTATCATCAAATGTGAGCATTGATTGAATGAGGGAAATAACTATTACATTAGGAAAACAATACTTTTGTTTATCGTAGTGATTTAATATGAAGGTCAAAGGAACTACATCAAAAGATATCTTTGATTATGTCTTTGATATCAGAGCTGAAAAAATTTCTATCGAAAAAAGGAAAGAGATATTTGCATAATCTATTTGAGAAATGGGATTAAGAGCAACTTGAACTTGATGAAGGTTTTGATGATCCTAGGATAATGATGGACTTGAAGACATTAATGGAGATGAATGCATGTAGAATCGCAATATAGACCACTAGTCCTATTAGCATTAAGTGTTCAGAAAGTTGTGGCACCATTATATGTTATCTTGTCAAGTGTATAGTGAGTAAAGTAATGCAGTCTACTGTAACCATGTGAAAGTATTCTATCATAGCATGTGTATTGCAACCTTTAGGGTATCTATGTAGTCCATCTGCTCTATAAAAGGAAAAGCTTAATGTTGTGAAGGGACATGGTTATTTTAAGCATACCTAAGCCAACGAGTCGTGTTTCAGCATTTCTCTATGAACAAGTATCTTTAATGATCTTAGTAGTTTAAGTTTATTTTAAAATCTTTCCATTGTAATATTTTCACTTGCAAGTTTTCAACAAAAGAAGTTTTCCAGTAGGGAATGTTGTTCAATTGAACACTTTATCTTAAGTATTATATTTTTTGATCCAAGTTTCACTATTTTTAAAACTATGAAAACCTTATTAGTGAGCACAATACAAGGTAGAAAACGAAACGGATTTGTGTTGTTCCTGATCCAAGGAAGGCATGGTTGAGATTGACACTCTCTGTAAAATGGAAGCTAGAGAAATGTCAGGATCCAATGCCGACTAAGTTCAGATAATGCTCAAAACTCTCTAATTAAGCTTTAGTATTTTGCTAAGCATGGTGGACCTATAATCATAGAATATATAATATTTATTATATAAGTTGTAGATTGTAATAACTAGTGCTAATAAAAGTCATCATAAGTGGCAAAAACACTAAAAACAGTAGCTTTCCTTAAAGACCTTATAAAATAGCAAATCAGAATTACCGATTTTGGGGCCATTTCATAATTTTAGAAAAAGTTGGGTCAGAATTATAAATATTTTCCCATGGAAGTCATTTCACCCAAACAATTATATCCTAATAATATTTTTCCAAACTCGTAAGTTTCGTAAACTAATACACCAAACTCGGTGGACTAGAAAGGAATTTTTTCTTTGCATTTACGTATGCTACATTAAAAGTGTGGCGCTATATTTTGTCTAGTTTTTCCAATTTGTTATCATTAAAATTTGTATTTTATAGTGATAGTTTTCATGCTACTTGTTTTTTTTTGGGGATAAGAAAGGTAAGATATATAATCTAGGATGCCCTTCTCCCAATGGCTTGTCCTAAATTGTCCTCAATGAGGCTATGCCCAAGGTCCCGATGCGGAACCAAATTCCACACTTTGATGGAATGAATTGAAAGCCCGTATTGAGCCAACCAATCGGCTGTACTATTACCCTACCTAAAAATATGATTTATAACAATATTGTTTAATCTATCTAAGAAGGTAGTGATATCTTGGACAAGTACTTGGATTTCCCATGATACTTGAATTTTCCTTTTCATTGCTTTGATGAGAATACGATTATCTCCTTTAATATGAATATCAGCAAATCCTTCTTGCATAACTGCTATGATCCCCTTATGCATTGCTGTAGCTTTTACCACTAACATCGATGCTGCTCCTAGGTTGAATGTTGCCGCCTATATGAATCGTCCATTCCAATCACGGATGAGAAATCCTCATATCGCTACTTGAGAATTTTTGGATCCGTTAAAGTTGATTTTAACGAATCCACCTTGTGGCTTCCTCCATATTATCCACCTTGACTGCTTGTGCCTGCGGGTTGAATGATGGTGTAGGGATAGTTGGAATGTTTGTGATAGTTTGTGTCTTATGCACCATTCTGCAGTTGCTCGTTTGCTCGTTTTGCTCGTAAAAGAGATAATCTCGAATTGGATGATTCACTATGAAATATTTTATTATTTCTAGTTTTTTAAATACTCCAAAGAATTGCAACAGTTCTATCCATCTCAATGGATGGCATAGATCGCTTAATAATGGAAAGCTAGTTTTCGATCTTCAGTTGGGAGTTAACTGGAAGATCAACATTGACCCAATTATGATCGCTTGCTAATTGCTGAAGGAGTTAAGCATTTTGGCATCTTATAAACATATGCTCTGCGCCCTCAATTTTCTTATTACATTGAGGGTCAATATCCATACCCCTAAGGAGTAAATTCCCTCATGAAAGAAAGGATGCATGACATAATTGTCCAAGAAAGGCCTTCAACTTAGGCATAATATGTAACTTTCAAATCCAACTGAAATCCCAGGTTTGGGATTTACGCAGATCTAGGCCATGGGCAACCCATGTTGCAGATTTAGTGGTGAATTCCCCACTTCTAGAAAGACCCCAACAAATGGAATCAGGGATAGGGTTTGATGGAATTGATGTTGCCAAAATTGCTTAAATGCATGATTGATTAATCAGTCCCTGTAATTTGATAATATCCCACTCTTTAGAGGGCAGAATAAATTACACAACGGTAAGGGACTTATCAATGTTGGATATATTAGGGACTCTCCTAAGATCATCCAGACTGCGAGTGTCGCATCAGCTATCTGACCAGAAATTAATATTTGTTCCATCACCTACTTTCCACCTTATTCTTTTACGGAATTGTCGGCAGTTTCTTAGGATACACTTCCACACTTATGAATCTAACTGACGAGGCTTAGCTATGAAAAAGTTTTCATAGACAGGATACTTAGCGAACATTTGTTATGTCCAGAGATACTGCTGATTGAAAAGTCTCCAGATCAGCTAGCTTAAGAAAGCACTGTTAACAGTCTCTGTCTTTCTAAGGCCAAGGCCTCCTGATTGCTTGGGTCTGCAAATTTTATCCCAAGATACCATTGGTAAACCTTTGATAGTGTCAGATTTCTTCTAAAAGAAATCGCTGCTAATTTTGTTAATTTTCCTACTAGTTAAAGTCGACAGTTGAAAACATAACATAGTGTGGGCAGGCATGGCCTCTAAATCTGTCTGAATTAGTACTATTCGACCTGCTTTAGAAATGTTAACAGTTTTCTAATTTTGGAGTTTAGCTACAGTCTTATTCACCAGTTCAAAAAAAGTTTTTGCATTTGGTTATCCCTTAAAAACTGGACATCCCAAATATTTATCCAAATTGTCTTGGTGTTTAATATTAAAGACAGAGGATACTATACATGGTCCTGCGTACTTGCATTTTTTTGAAAAAATAAGAGATGATTTCTGAAAGTTGATGAGTTGTCCTGATTGCTGACAGAAATTATTAAGAAGGCACATAAGTTTCTGACACGACTCAAGCTAAGGTTGGTTCGACAAAAAAGGAGGCTACCATATGCGAACAAGAGGCAAGGCAATTTATCCACTTACATGAAATTGTGAATCTAATTCCACTTTTCTTCTTAATTAGTTCTTCGTGTAGCGCTCATATAAGCAGTTCCATGCACATAAGAAAGAGATATGGAGATAAAGGTTCTCCTTGTTGTAATCCTCTGGTTGGAGTAAAAAACCCCGACACTTTATCATTCACAATAATCGAGTAGGATACTGTGGTATGCTGAATTCACATAATCCATCTTTGACGAAATGCTAATTTTGTAAGACTTTCAAATAGGAAGCTCCATTCCACTCTATCATAATCTTTTTCCATATCAAGTTCGAGTGCAACCCAGGATTTCTTTCTTTCATAGGATTAAATTTAGCGATGACCTCATGTGCTAATCAAATATTATCATGGATAGACCGATGTGGGATAAAAGCACTTTGAACGAGTTGATGAGTTTTTCAAGAAGTGGCTGCATTCTGTTCACAAGCATTTTTGCAATGACCTTGTAGACCATATTGCACAAACTGATGGGCAGGAACTCTACAGTAACTGAGAGGTATCAACTTTCGGAATTAAAGTGATAAGTGTATGATTAATTTGCTTTTAAAGCTCCCCTTACTGGAAAAAGATCTAACTGCTTGGCAAACATCATGTTGTACAACATGCCAATAGTCCTGAAAAAAAGCTGCACCAAATCCAAGGTTTCGGTGTTTTATATTTATCCATTTGGAACACTCCCTCCCTGACCTCATGATTTTCGACAAGTTTAATAAGATTCATATTATCTTTCAAAGAGACCATAATGCATAGGTCAACCATCATTGAAGATGGACCTGACGATAATTTGAAATGTAATTTGAAGTCGTTAACAGATGACTTTTGAATGTCGACAGCATCGTCAATCCAAACACCTGATAAGTCTTTAATTTTAACAATAGTAGAATGCGATTTCCTAGCTTTCGTCCATTGAACCTCCCCAAGTATTTTTGGCTGTATAAGTGCATTTTCTCACATTGTTTAATGAGTCTGTAGTTCCAGTTATTAAGACGAGCACTATTAGGCTGGGTCACAAGTTTCTGTTCAACTTGTAGTAAGTTATCAACATTTCTTTCAAGTTTTGCTTAAAGTTGCCAAATGTGCTTTTACTCCATGTTATGAGATCAAGCTTTACTTTTTTCAACTGTTGTGTAATGCATTGCATTGGTGTGCCTCGCAAAGAAAGTTTTTAGTTACGATTAACTATGTAGTGTGTTTCATAATATTGGGCCTGTGAATGCTAATATCTGAAATTTGTACCCTTTATGGGAGGGTGAGTAGGTTCAATATTAAGATAAGCATAAGAGTGGTCAGAGCACGTGAATGGACCATTAGTCACATAATAATTCGGGAAAAGATGGAGACAGTCCTCCAGAAGAATAATTCTGTCTAATTTTTCATAAATGAGCTTACCGTGCAAAAAAATTTTCCATGTGAACATCCGTTCTCGAACATTAACGTCATGGCCTGTACAACATGAGAGAAAATCGAAAAGTCGCTATAGTTTAGAGGCAGACAATGGTGTACCTCTAATTTTTTCAAACAAGTGCAACATTTCATTGAAATCGCCCAGAATACACCATGGCAATATAAAAATATCATTAAGGCTTTTGAGATGGCTCCATAAAGCTTGTTTTTCATGATTTTAGGCCGGTGCATAGATTGCTGTCAAAACAGCGTTTATCAATACTTTTTTCATGTGCTGAACAACGGATTGCTTGGTGCTCCTTATCAATAATGTCAAGCACCACATTATCATCTCTCTACATAATCCATATTCCACCTGATTGTGAGGCAAAATGAAATCAAATTACAAAACCCAAGAGTTCGAATAATTTGCTGAGTATTATGTTCGTTAACCATGGTTTCAGTTAAAAATAAAATGCCAGGATTGATTGTTTTATTAATAAATCCAACCTCAAGTTGGAGTTAGGCTTTTTTAACACTTGAACATTCCATATAATAATTTTCATTAAATTGAAGATGTAGCCTTGCTTCAGTGACATCCCATGGCCATGACTAATAGATAATCGGGTCCAGGAATGACATACATGGCCTTTGAGATTGTCGGAACAATTAGTGTGAATGCATAGCTTCCCTAAACTTAATGAGATGACACTTATGACACCTAGTCCTAAAGAGAAATTGGTGACAATCTGTAAAATTATACCAACATAGTGCAGTAGGAAATGTGTTATATGTAAGCAGGACTGATTACCATTGCATATTAAGAGATAGAATATGGTGTTATTGATCCCAAGGATTGGTCAGTAAAATGGTATTGGGAAAAAGAGAATCCGCTTTGTTTCACTCACTAGCACATGCAAATCAAGTGAAATGTCCAAAATATACAACAAAATTCTAGATGTAATACACAAACCATGCAATCCAAATCGAATAATACATGATACAAGGACATAAAAAGAAATGCCTAACAAAGGCAACATAAAATGAATCCCAGCTGCCTGGCTCCCGTTCTTCTTTGTGACCTAACAATGGCTGCTAACAAAGCTCTCCTTATACACCCTATGATGTGCTACAAAAAAAGAATTAGGCCCTAAAAAATTATGCCCATTCCTACCCATGAAATCAAAATCTAGGAAAAATTGGTTTTCACTAGAAAACCATCCAGTTGCATAGATTAAGATAGTACCGTGACAAAACCAAGTGCTGAAATAAAATGATCATAGCTACCAGTTCAAAGTCTCAGGTAGTAGCAAACGCAGGGTGTTATCATCCTTAACTTGATTAGTGGATAGGCCAAAGATGCTACTCTCTAAACACCAAGGATTGCATATCCTAGTAGCCCAAAAATGCACCCAAAAAAAAGAGCCTAATGATCCATAAATAAAAAGAAATATACCAGAAGGGGTAGGTTAGAGTAAGCCACCAGGGATCCATAATTTCCATTTGTCACCTCCTGCCAAATAAGGTTTGACAGGTAAATAAAGCTAAAGAGATGGGAGAAAACCGATTCCAAACCATAACATAATGACATAAAATTTCATTAAAACCATAAGGACTAAAATATAGTACACATTCAATCTGCTAACAACTCTGCCTGGCCTAATCTCTGGGAACACGCCCCCGACCATCCACTATAAGTAGTGAAGCCTGCATCAGGCCACAAAAAAGTAAATACACGAAAGAAGGCTAGAACACCAGCTAAACAATAAACATCCAAAATCAAGGGCATCAAGCAATAGTGTGCAGCATCCTAGAAGTGCAAAAGAAGCAGATTGACCAAATTCATAGAAGTTTAGTTAAAAGGGTGAAAGGAGCGTTCATCCCTTTCCTCAATCTTCCGTTTCTTAGAAGATTCAGTTGGCAACATAGGGTCATTGAGATCTTCAAGTTCCAAATACATACCATTGCCTTCTTCCTCATAGTCCATGGCATTCTCAAAGCCTTGAGAACCACTAACAACCTCTTGATTAGGAGAAATAACCCTATCAAGTGGAGAGGTTGGGCTCAAGATTTTGAGTACCCTCAAAGAAAGTGCCACTGAAGAGATTAGTAGAGGTGAGAGGAGGAATGATCTCATATGGAAGAAGAGCAAAATCCCAACATAAACACCCCTTACAGGAATGCCTTCTAGGATGGGCTCACCTATGGTAGTGTTTTCATAATTAATGTCTTCCTCAACAAGCACGACCTTCCCCTTGTCACCAAAAGAGGGGGGAAGCCTTCTTCTCCCCAGAAGAAGATTGAGGGGGATTTATGGGAGGTTGGACTTCAGAGATACGAATGCCAGCATAGTTAGGATGACTAGTAGAAGTAGTGGAGGAAAGTCTCCCTCTTTTCTTGGGGGAGACTCGAATCCACTTCTCCTTAGCCTCGAGATGCCCACTAGTGGAGGCCTCGTGAGAAGTCTTTTGTTCATAAATTTTGTGTACTTAAAACTTTTCAACCATAATTTCGATATTTGGGATGGATGGAATACAAGAACACTTATCAATAGAATGGGTGGGATTACCACAAAGAGCATATACTTCACAGAGCCCCTAATAAATCAAGGGGATAGTCAAATCACAATAAGGAGTTGGGATTGTAAGAGAGCCTGGGAGAGCTTCAGTGACATCAATGTTGACACAAACCCTAGCAAACCTCCCTTTCTGCCTGAGAAGAATATGGTAATCTACTCTGACTACCTCCCCAACTTCTCGAAGAAGATTGGTGAGAGCTTCGAGGGTTTAAAACTCCCATGGAAGGTGGGGGGGATATGCACCCATTGATCTATATAACTAATAGAAACAGAATAAGGATCAAAGTATGGGATGTAAGGAGTGAGGACAAACAAGATCTTTGCCAAACCAAGGATGATTAATCCAAACATAGTTTTTATTAGAAATGAAAGCAAATTGAAGAAGTGCCCACCCATTCCCCAACTCAATATATTCTACCTGACCCCTAATATTCTTCCAATCTATTTTGGTTTTTGCAATGATAAGGCCAAGAGCTAAGAGCTCTCCCTAAATATTAAAAAGTACACAGAGAGCAATGAATTCATCCATACCCTCAAGACGATGGGATGAAGGGTTCAGCAGTGGGTGGCCCTCCCCAGATTCAATAACATCCTGCTCAGTGAGAGATGGGGTTTGCCAAGTAGATGGGTACGATGAGAAGTAGTGATTCCTCAATGCCATACAGCATAGAATTGACATAGGTTGTATAAGCTGACTGACTCTGCTAGCCTGGAGGAGGAGGAATAGGTTGAGCCTTAAGAGTTGGTCTTGGTGTGGGACCTTAAGGGTTAGGGTGGACAGATGGATCATGGTTAATTGGAAAGCCATCAACAGGTGATGGGAGGTTTTCATTAGAAGACATATTAGCTTAGAAGCAGGTAGACACCATGAAAGGGAAGGGGATGAGAAGCCTATCACCCAGAAGGGTATATATATAGACAACAGAAATCAGAGCACATAACCAACAGCAAATCATGCATACCTGTGAACATAAAACACTGACCAAGAA
>NCQV01055782.1:4268-19885 GCA_002740545.1 Lophocereus schottii | reverse complement strand
ATGAGAGTTATACAATATGAGACTACTTCTGATTTACATAAGTTTTTCATTCTGTGTCATATCAAATACGTTGAACATGGGCTATTTAACTTATCAAAAATACTTTGCATGTATTCTATAGATATTGTGGAGTTATTCTTTTAGGTTCTGTTTGGATCGTGGAAGATTTGATGGAAAGAAAAAATTTTGAAAAGTAGCTTTTTTTCTTGTGTTTGGTTTAGAGGAAATTACAAAGAAAAAAATATGGAGGGAAATTAGGGGAGAAAATTGTTAGAAATAAGCAATAAAATTTTTCTCATAAAATTGTGAGGAAAGTTTGGAGAAAGTTTCCAAAAAAATTCCTGACCTCCTCCAACCCCACACTGCTTGGATAAAATCAATATGATTTAAGTAATTCATGAATATTCAAATTTCTCATCTAAATTTTTGTATTTTCTTCTCAATGCAAACAAAAAAAATCACTCTCTCTACTTTTTTTCCTTCAACTTTTCTTTTTTCTAAATTTTTTAAAGATCAAATAGAATCTTAAAGAAATAAAAATTTTATATCACCGGCTTTCACCGCCTAGGTAATATAAGTCGGTGATAGTTCCCTAGAGCCCTATCTTGTTCTGGAAATTAAATTAGGCAACCCAAACACAGATGGAAGTGGAATGATGTAGTGGAGCTTTCAGAAATTATGCTGGAAGCCAAAGTTCCATCGAATGATTCTGTGAAATGTACAAGCAACTTTGCAATGTCAAATTTGCTGCCTGCATGCCCCAATATAATAATATCCCATATGAGGTCCACTGATCAATGTAGTGGAGTATTTGATCTTGATTTAAACTTTAAGTTACACATATCATATGGGCTCGGTTGACTATATTTAGGTTGTGCACGCATATGCATGCAACTTTCACTGTCGTAAGGTCCTTATTGATCATAGATAGTGGGTGATTGCTGGCCATAAAGCTATGATGATAATAATCAGCGATGCATTGCAGCTGCTTTATTTTCTGCGGTTGCCATGCCACTTTCGGGTTAACTAGACAGGTGTATCAACAATGGCAAGCATAGAAGGCTCTAGATCTTCATCTTCCGCCCACATTCAACGATGCATGTTAATCTTCTGAGATGAAGCTTCTGGAAGTTTTCGGGATAAGGGCTTTGTGATCTGAAAAACTTGGCGTATTAAAACTAAAGGGTTGAATAGGGTGATGTATAAGGTGATGTATAAAAATTAAAACTTAAAGCAGATTGGTTTGCAGTGCCAAAGTCACAAAAGAACAACTTTGAAGGTTAGCCACCAAAGTTAAGAACAAAAAATATAAATGCTTAAATTAAAGCGGGACAAAACAAGAGTATTATTATGATGTTCATCCATGTAATAGGGCTCCATGTCTTATTCATTTAAGAAGTTACAATGTTTAGTTCTTGACTCCACAATAGCTTCCTTGTGTACTTCCAAGGTTAACCACCCCATCTATAGACACTCTTTTAGATCTACTACTCCAAAGTGTTGTTTCACTCAACAAATATGTTCCTCAACTTACTTGTTACAAGTTTTCCCTTGTAAAGATTTAATCCTCACAAGAGATTACAATTAAGAGGATTGCAAGATTACAACTTCCATATGATTAACTCAATACGCTTGAGTATTTTGTCTTGCTTCTTGGTCTCCATTCCTTTACATAGGCTTGTGATCTTCATATGACAATTGAATGAGATCTTCATATAATCTTGCCAAGTTTCCAAATAACTGCAATTGGTGTTGCCATGATTTCAATGTCATTGGCTCTGAATTTGAACTTTTTGTACTAAGCCCTTGGATCTGATAATGATATGATCATTATAAGATCCGATTTGAGCTAAGAAATCTTACTTTGAATGACATGAATCTCATAAAAAACAACCAAAATAATCCCATAACATATTTCAAAGATATGTTGAAGATAGGTTCCAAAAATAAAACATAGATACTTTGATCAGCATAAATACCACATAAACTTTAGGCAAGTATGTCAATAATTAAACTCATAATATCTCTAGAGATATCGACTAAAATCAATTTGAAGATCTTGTGAGAATCATTTCCAAATAAGGTTGAACATGCTTTAAGAAAGAAATTGATAATTATATCAAAATCAACAATTAAAGGCAAGTGTTCCAAATATCTCAACAAATTAATCATGTATAAATTACTCATAAAGATTATGCAATTCAATGAACAAGTACTCCAAAGTCTGTCTCAAACACTTTAACCTGATCTAAAATCTACTGCAACTACCATAAATAAATGTAGACTAAAATCAATCACTTTTGATTAACACGATTAATAAGAACAAAAACCTGCAATTCAGCACGTACCAACTGACACTTAACACACCTATACACATAACAAGCTTTTTCCATAAGTCTCCTATTGTTACCGTTCTAATAACCCAGGAAATTCACATTCATAGCCTCAACTAAGTCAATCAATTTGAACCCCACAAATGTTCACATCACCACATACATGTTAAATAAAATAACAGTTCACAGCAAGTAAGCTCACAACAGTAACCATGCTCAGTTACAACTCACAAGTTGAATCATCTATCTCCCTCCATGAGCAGCATCCACAAATTGCTACCTCAAATTCAGATCATACCAAACACCCCAA
The DNA here is from genome assembly GCA_002740545.1 of Lophocereus schottii. NCBI lineage: Eukaryota > Viridiplantae > Streptophyta > Magnoliopsida > Caryophyllales > Cactaceae > Lophocereus > Lophocereus schottii. The sequence continues at coordinate 17,242 of NCQV01055782.1, read as the reverse complement.
TAGACTCAGCCATTCCATTCCATCACTTGTATTTCAATAATTCCCCAATTCACAAACATTCAACCTTAATGATTCCAAATCTTTCATGAGGAAATAAAATTTCAAAATTAATTAATAAATTTAGGGATCAAAAGCTACCCAGTCTCGAATTCAATGTATTGGACCCGATTTAGGTCTAATTTGGGTGAGTTGATCAGTTGCTATCCTTCATTCTCTTCCCTTTGCACTGTTCCTCTCGGTTATGCTTCTGTCAAATGGTGTGACCCTCAGCCCATAGCCATCTCCTTTAGTTTCTTTCTAGTCAACAATTCAAGTGTAACAGCCCGTGGTGGTGGCGGTGTATATTGGTCATGGTGAGCTAGGGTTTGGCCCCACTTCTCCCCTTCGCTTCCGCTCTGCACCACACTAGGCTTAGGTTGGGTCTAGGGCTTGATGGTCCTAGCTGCGCATTGCTGGTGATTGGGTTGCCACCACCTTCACCGCTGCTAGTAACGTCACCTATCGTATGCTCCACTCTCTCTCTCTCTCTCTCTGTATGTGGGTTCTGTTGAGTAATAGGGGGGTTTAAGCCCCCTCTTTTTCTTTTTTAACCTACTAAACTCAAAATAAATTTCACCTACATAAACCAAGCCCACTTGCCTTGGACCTCAAATAGCCCAATCCACTTCATTAATCTTGCATAATCACTTACCGAGCCTAATTTTAATTGAACTTCCTAATTTCAATAATCACAAATTAAATCAAGAAAATTCTAAAAATTAATACACTTAATCAACATGCAAAATTTAGTATAATATGGCCACACAATAAAATATAGCTAATAGAATTATAACCATCATAATTAAATTAATTGAAATTTTTTGACTATTACACTCTCCCATCCTTAAAAGAATTTCATCATTAAGATTTCAAAGTTTATGGTTCAGTAACGCATAGAGTTCACATACGCATGGCGTAACCACACAAACTCAACGACAGAATCCAAAATTTTACTCTACAATTAAATACAAATTTCGAATCAGGAAAGAAAGCTCATAGTATTCAGTCGCTTCCTCGCCAACCCTCTTTAAGCATCTACTCACTTTACTAAGGCATCGAGGGAAAATCATGTACGAAAGTGGTAAATGAGTTGGCATGGATAACCATATCAAACCTGTTTTAGAAACAAACACTAACTTTCAAATTTATGCTTAACAACATGAGCACAACAATTGATACTCTATGTTTATACGTCAACATGAGTTGACATTTAAGGGATTTTCATTCATAGAAACTTGCATAGAACAAGTCAAGGTCAGAAAAAGACAGTCAACTTCATTTTAAAGCATGAATAAACTGAATCATTTAGAATCAAATCAATTAATCAGAAACTTGGCCTTTAGATCACACTAGAGTAGTAAGGACATCACATGCCATCACATGGCATCGCACTGGTAACAACAACAATCAAAATGACACCTAAAGTTAACAGGACATCTTATAGGATAACTCAGCATTTTGAAGACCAATAATTACAAGCAACATCAACCAATGTAACAAGAATATGGTATGTGAGTAACTGAAAATAATATATGAGGCTATCAATCAATGAGTCAGGAAATAACCCAGAAGGAAAATGGTCTGATAAGAATGCAAGCTAATAAGCTATAGAGGTCCAATACATTCCCCTTGCACACAACTTGTTTAAAGGTGGTCGTAAGTTTGTCTTGGGTAGGGGTTGGATTGTCATAAGATCTCTATATCCAACAATGTATAATGCATTTATAGCTTGGTCACTAATTCAGCCACCTTGGATAGGCTATTTTAGATGGGGGATCATAAATGAGCAGACTTCTAGTTTCGATGATTTATAGAATACGGCATGTCGAGTAGCATAGGGTAAGCAAGGCAGTTAACTAGAGTTTCTGGGCTGATGCCTCGCATCATACTTACATATGTAATTAATTAACAAAAGGCCTATGGTGAGGGTGCATAGTTAAAAAGGCAATCAAATAGACAAGGTAATCATATTAGTTTACCTGATGAAAAGTTCTATCCTAGGGTCTCCGTAGGAAGCTAATTATCTCTAAATCATGAAAACATGTGAGTGAATGACATGCACACGAACATAACTCTAGGTTGTTTGTACCCTTATAAGAATATCATAGGTATGTAACGCAACACAACAAAGCCACACTAGATCATGCACTTTGATTAATCACATTAACAACCATGTTTCACAATTCGATGATTAAGTAATACGACATAAGACTCCAATTATATGACCATGAGTACACCTAGCACATCATCATGTCATATGAAGTACATGGACAATTACATATTCACGTAGATGCAGGTCTATTAGGTCATAAAATACTATTATATAGAATGGTTGCATGATAACAAGGTGAACCAAACAACCCCATTAATGGCAATAAGTGGATCAACTAATTAAAAAAACACAACTCTAAGGTTTCTCCATGATGTTTACCATGTAGCATATGGCACTCAGATTAGTCATGCTAATGGTTATTTTTTGCAACTCACCTCATCAAGTTTAGAGTAACGAGTTCAATCAAGATCTTAGTGCATAGCATGCCATCCTTGTCAACTATGAAATATACAAGGGTAACATATGTGAATGTACGCTCTTACAGTCACTAGAGTATCATTAACTTAAGTATGCACTAATGTATGCACATCCGGCCACTCGAGCTATAACATGAGATACTAGAAATCATGCAGTGCCAATAACGACTGGACGATCATATCATGCAACAAACCACATTAACTAAATCATTTGCCTAATTGAACCACATGCCTAACTAGACTCAAGCTGAACAAACACTAAGAAGTTCATTTACTTAGCAAGCCATTCACAGAGCACATCAACGACCATTTAATAACTAATCTAAGTAACTATATAAGCTCCTACAAGCTTTATATCACAACTATTGCCACCTTTACACTCTAAAATGCATAGACTCACGGTGTTGTCACATGAGAAGATATCTAGATGAGTATAGGCGATTGCGAACCCTAGTTTGCAACCTATAGTCAAAGGTTTCCCTAGATGGTTTGTAGGACACGTCTGTCCTATCGAGGTTTGTAGGGACTTTAAGGGTTCACAGTAAAGAAGGGAAGTTCATTCACTTATAAGAAGTTTTGGCTTCTGAACTTTGTGTACATACTCAATAAAGTTCTAGTGAGGTATGGACCATTCACCCTAGGAGGTGACATGCATGGTTTGACAACTTCAAAGTCTACCAAGTTCTTTCTCCCCTCTTCTTTCTAGGTGTATTAGGGTTTAATTTAAACAAAATATTGTCCACCCCACAAAACAAATAGCAACCTATATGACAAAAAGCAAAAATTACATCATATAAACAGCACCGACACGCAGTGGCAGTATAAAGGCAACAACAATAAGGATATAGAATGGAGGGAATGATACTTACGCAATGATCAATGTGACCCTCACTACCATAATCACCCAAATTTACATGCAAAAACATGAAAATCTCACTTAATTTCCTCAAGCAATTTAAAACTTCCAGATGAAAGATATAATCTAGTAAGGTTTTTAGACAAAGGAAATAAACCTTCATCACTTTCCTAGTAGTTCATCATTAATAAATCCATTGATATGCAGATCTCAGTTTGTACACACGCACTAATTAGATCCTGTCACGCATATGAATACACACTCACAAATCTAAACCCAAGCATTATCACAAAATGGATGCAAGTCTTCAGATGCAAAAGCAAAACCTAACTTAGCAATTAGAAAAGACTTTAACACTCCAAAATCTTTGTGTTTCGAAAATGGAAAAATAATTTAACCGTTCAAACCCTTTCTCTATAACATTTTAAGTACACTCTCCCTACAATGGGGCCCGAGGAGCAAATCATACAGAAGGGTAAAGAATGGGCTTAGGATTAACCATTTCCAACCTTTTGAGTTCAACACCAAGCATACCTTCAATGGTGTAGTCAAAGGTGTATGCACAAAAATAGTTACTACTGAAGCCAACACTTGGCTAATGTATAAGAGTACAAGTCATATACCCCATATTCTAAAACACAGCTCGCCCATATAATAAATTGGGTTACTCTAATCACATAACAATCACATCAGCTAATACACAAAAAATGCAATTACACCTAAACATACACTTCAGCTAATATACAAAAAACGCAATTACACCTAAACATACACCGTATGTTACATCATCACTCAAGATGTACCTAATAACAACATGAAAATGCAAGACTAAAGTCACCACCTATGGCCATAGATCCCACTCCAATGCCATTTGTAACAACCCTACCATAAGGGCTAGAGGTACTATTGTGTTCAGAAATTTTGAAACAAAATGGACAGAGTTCTGCCTAAAAAGTGAGCATACCTTAGGCTTATAGCCTTACATTTGGTACCTATAGCAATAAAAATAAAAAGGATATACCCTATAAGCTTGAATGCTATAAGCTAGAGACTATAACTCTATGGGTCACATATCCAGAGTATAAAGAAAGAAATGAACGGTATAGCTCAAGGGATCAAACATTTGGAGAACTGGGTTTACATCCCAAAAATAACTTAACTCTAACCAAAAAAAAAAAAAAAGGACTGACTATCCAGTTGGTTGGCTCAGACGACCATTCAGAACGGCTGCTAGACAATGTGCAATACATAAGCCAATGTATTTAACTTATATATGCTTAAGAACTTACAAATACATCACGTTATATGATTAAACTCATGAATCTAAGTATACATGCACATAATTCCCTTGACGCCTATCAATCAGACAGCTAAGAGAAATCAACTTAATGAATCAACAACTTCCACTTGTTTTTTCAAGAATCTGGGGGAAAAGGGAATGAGAGAGGGTGTGTCCTACCACACACTTAGTGGATAATCTACAATCCTGAAACCCAAAATAGCTGCATACAATTACCACAAGTAGCAGCCACGGAGAATTTTTACTTAATATTATCATATTAAGTACACATGATGAATAAATTCCAGTTGACCTTTAATAAGACCCAATAACAGGGGAATATGGGCTATTCCATTCTTAGTTTAACATTTCATATCAAAGGGATTCACTTGGGTTACCAACCTAAGCTCTTTCAACATAAAACCAAAAGTAATAACCAAAAAGGGATAAAAGCTCTTACTTAAACGTAATGGAACCATTATAAAACTTATTTTGCATGGAAAAGGTCATTTTTGATTTAATATAGTTCCTTTCCAAGATTACTTACACTTTCAAATCTTTACGCTGACATAATTCAGAAACTAGTAGTTTCCAATGCACAGCAGATAAAAAAGTCACTTTCAGGGCATTGGATTGACAAGTTAGTGCTCTCTTTAAGTGAATAATATAACTCATGACTTTTTTTTTAATCCCTAGGGCCTTCGAAAATCAATGGACTGCTACCCTCATTAGGGTAGTCACATTTAGGATTCCCACTGAATTCGAGATCCTCTAGTCTAACTCTCGAGATTGAGTTCTTTGTAATTAGCACTATCCTCCTGGCCAAAATGTTTCATGTCCAACTCACTTTCAAGCACATAAAAATAGTTCACAGTCATTAAAATGAACCTCAGAACATCAAGTATCAATCACCATGAAAACTAACACCATTTTTTTCAAAGAATGTCACAAAACTTGCACTTTTTTAAAAAGACAACCTTGAAATCATTTAGAAGTGTTATAAATAAAGATAAGCAATCTCAAATATTTATTCCGTTTGATAACCAAGTTACTAAAGCTTGCTTAATTAAAAGGACTCCAAAACATGTTTAGCCAAGGTATGTACAGACTCATTTTGAATACTTAATTGTACCTTATATGACTTCCAAACATGGTTCAACTTGACTTAATAAAGCAAGGTAATACTTTTACCAAATGAGCAATATTACACATAGTTTCAATGTGCCCAAATGTCGTTTAAATCTTAGCTCAAAAGGGTTGGACCAAGCCACTTTATGGCTCAACTTAGCCAAGTAATGCTCAAAATCTGACTTGATCGCTTTAGTCACTAACTTGGACACTTCAAAGTCCATAATCCATGCAAATATAATTTCATTTTGGTTCTAGTGCAGACATGATTGTTTTTCACTTTTGGTTGACAAGATTAACAAGAACAAGAACCTGTGATTCAACATATAGTAGCAACTGACACGTGGCACACCTATACACACAAAAAGCTTTTCCCCACAATTCCCCAATAGCTACTGTTCTAATAAACTAGTAAATTCACATTCGGAGCCTCAACTAAGTTAATCAATTTGGACCCCACAACCATTTGCATCACGACATACATATTAAATAAAACAACGGGTCACAACAACTAAGCGTCAACTAAGCTCACAACAATAACCACGCTTAGTCACAACTCACCATTCGAATCCCCTATCTCCCTCAGTTAGCACCATCCACAAATTGCAACCTCAAATTCATACCAAACGACCCAATAGACTTAACCATTCCATTCATATTTCAACAATTCCCTCATTTATAAATATTTAGCCTTAATGATTCCAAAATCTTTCATGGACAAATAAATGTAATACTCTAAGTATAGCTTAAAAGGATTGAAGCGAGTACTTGTATTATCTAAGGTGCACCTTCTTTTTCGGGAAGCGTACTCACAAGACTTTCACAGTTAAGCGTGCTTATTCTGGAGAAATTTTGGAACGGGTGACCTTTTAGGATGTTTCTCAGATAGAGTGTGAGTGAGGATGACACACATTGGAAAGCCTTGTGATGATTTCTAAAGCTAGTCGACGATCCTTGAAAGCATTCCTGGTAATAGTTCATAGCTCGCCAGGAGTTGGGTCATTATAACTTTACTGGCTATCATCGCTAATGACCTCTACTAATTAACACAGAAATTAAAATCTACTTACGCTTAAAACCGGGTGACAAAACTAAAAGTATGATGTTATTCCAAAGAAATTCAAAGAAATAATTTAAATAATTACATCGGGCGGGGATAAACTAACTAAAGATTACATCTTTACGCAAACTTGAAACTCAATAAAGCAACCAAGGGTAGTTAAGTCATGCCTTCAGGATACCCCATCTGATCTACTTGAGAACCCAGTAGAATGACACCTCCTTAACCAATGTCTCAGTCTTTTTACCTTCTAATATTCTCAGTATTCGATGTATTTCTGTTAAGAGTTTTTAGTCTATGTCTCTTTAGTTATGTGCGGTGTTTGTCCTACAATTTTCTTTCTATATCTAACCCAAGAGGGTAGCTTTCTTTTATATCGCTAAAAGGGGGTGATACAAGCTTATTAGAAAAAAGAGACCAAATTCTACTCTTAGTAATGATGCCTGGACTTGATCGCTAGAAGACCTGAAGTCTAATGTCTATATTTTTTCATCGTGATAGAGGCTAACAGCGTAATGCCTGAACTTAGTTGCTGATGGTCTTAGAGCTCCACTCGTGCCCACTTTTGTTGTGATGGAAAGTGATGGTGAAATGTCTCATTGTCCCAGGAGCTAATAGCATGCCATTCTCCTGGAAGCCAGCATAACTATTGAAATGTCTCATGTGTCGAGATCCAGTAGTTTTGATATTTGACCTTTTGTCGATATATCGAACTTTCATCAGTCTAACGGCTATGAGATTTGATCTTTCGTTAATCTCAGGACCATTTATTGATTTAGTAGACCCCTTGCCAGTTTAAGCAAATCCAAGCAAACCCTTTGTTGCTGTAGCAGTTGCAGATTGGTGGCATGTGAACCTGAAGACTTGTAGTCAGATCCCTATGAACTTGGTGGCTTGTGAATCTGAAGACCTGTGGCCAAGTCCCTATGAACTTGATAGCATATGAGCCTAAAGACCTGCAGCCAGGTCCCTGTGAACTTGATGGCGTTGGCCTTGAAGGCCTATGGTTAAATACTTATGAACTTGGTGGCATATGAGTGTGCAGACATGTAGCTGAATCTCTGTGAACTTGGTGGTGTGAGAATCCGACGACCTGTAGCTAGATCCCTGTGAACTTGGTAGCGTAAAGGCCTGAAGACTTCCAATCAGATCCCTATGAACCGGGTGGCATGAGTGCCTAAAGAGCTATGACCAGATCCCTGTGAACTTGGTGGTATGAGAGACTGAAGACCTGTAGCCAAATACCTGTGAACTTTGTGTTATAAGGGCCTAAAAACCTATAACCAGATCCCTGTGAACTTGATGGTGTGAGAGACTAAAGACCTATACCCAGATCCTTATGAATTAAGTGGTATGAGAGGATGAAGACATATGGTGAGATCATGAACTTGGTGGCATGAGAGATTGAAGACCTATAGCCAAATCCCTTTGAATTTTATGGGGTGAGAGCTTGAAGACCCATGGGCAGATCCATATGAATCTGGTAGCGTGATAGCCTAAAGACCCTATAACTAGGTCATTCACTTGTTGTTAGTAGGATGCTGAGATATTAAATCTGTAAGTTTAACTTTTCATCGCTCGACTGTTGATGTCATGTCCTTATGGGAGCTTGCTGAATGTTAGAATGTTTGAGATATTGAGATGTCCTTTTAAGCTAAGATGCATAGGATGAGATGTCCTCTATGGCTAAATTTTCTTGGACTCGTTACCTAATAATACGAAGTTAGATTGTTGTCCTTTCTATAAGGATGTGGGTGAATTGTCCCAGGGCGATGATGCATATATAAAGCCTGCTTTAAGGACAGAGCCCCCATTTTGACTGATCCTAGTTTAGGTGAGGATCAAATTATAGATGTCTTCTATGACAGTTGTTGATGCAATCTTAAGAACATTTGTTATAGAATCATGGCTAACCAGGGTTGTGTGCCTTTCTTGTAGGGTTACTGTCATGGATGAATGCACTCTTGTTTGATTGTGGGTTCTCAAGTGGCCAAGATAGAGCGAAGGATTGTAAATAGGTTGTAGATCTACATATAGATCGAGCTACACTCATTAGCCTAGGTTAGACTATGAATTTGTGTCAGTTGTACAAGGTTAACTATACTGACTTATGAAGATCTAACCACATATGCAAATAGGTGAAGGTCTTATGCTAACTTTCAGGTCTTTCATATAAGGTTTGATTAAGGTATAACAGACTGATGGAGTAGACACAGTGCTGTTCTGTAGCTTAAGCTGCAACATACCATAAGATGATGGGTAAAAAACTTGAGTGATTGCTTTGTTAGGCCAGGTCATGAAGTATAAACTACTTGGGATAGAAAATCTTTCTTCTGAATGGAGGACTAACTTTTACTTTTGCATTAAAGTGCTCATGTTCTGAAAACCCACTATTTCCATTTGTTGTAGCAGAAGCCCCAAATTGTGTATGGATATGGCAGAGGAAAATGCTTTTATTGATGCTGCCTAGAGTAGCCCTTAGTTTAGTATAAAACATATGGTTATCTCCTGGTTAAGAAATGTTTACCATAATAGAAGCTTAATTATCTTGGGAAATTAGAGGAGGCCCCTGTAATGCATAATGGGTAAGTGCCCATTTAGAAATGTTGAAAATATAGAGCAAATATCCATTCTTGAATTTGTAATCAAGGCTAAGTCAAAAAGTTCTAAATTTTGAAACAGAGTTGAGATTGGAGGTTAGGATAATTGAGAGGAAGCAGATGAATAGTTTGTCCAAGACAGGGGTGGGGAACAGAATACTTTTTTGTCCTAAAAAACCCATGTTTAATTTTCACTCTTCTTGTCCCTAGTCTATTTTTTCGGGTTTTCAGAACAACCACATTCTCTCTCTCTCTCTCTCTCTCTCTCTCTCTCTTAAGACCAAAGGACTTATTGAAAAGTATCTTTAAGGAAAATAATCTTCATGGTCACGCCTCAAAGAGACTATCTGCGTATCCTATGCAGAATCAAGGCAGTCATAGTTCGAGAACAAGAACATGTAGCTTAAAAGAGGGATGCCTTCAAAAGGATTGTTTAAGGTAGCCTTGCAGGTTAGTGTGCTGAAGGAAGGAAATTGGTATGTATAAAGGCTTAAATAACTCTTATAAAATCCGTAATTATGCATGATTGTGTAAGTTAGTGAGAAACAATAATTTCTTCCTTTATTTAATGTTCTTTTTTTAAACCCTTTTTTCTTTTCTCTTTTTTTGGTCATTCTTTTTTTTCTTTTTTTTTTTTTCTCTTTAGATGGGACCATTTGGTCTGAACTCTTTGTTCTTATTACTGATTTCAATGTCACCTATGACACATTCCCACTCTATGGCTAGGCCAGATGTAGTTATGAAAGAAATAGGCTCTTCAAAGGCTCAAATAGATTCCAAAAGGTAACTTTTTAGATTTAGTAATATATTTTCAAAGGAAGCCTTCTATCCTAGCCATGTAATTTAAAGTTGTATGACCTATTGCAAAGAAATTTTCGATCTTTCCCTTTTTTAGATGGTGGACTTGGATTTATGATAGATAAGAAAGCTAGTGACTCTATGACTCAAAATGGACTACAAGCTAGGCATGACATGGGATTAGGATAGATCGTATCATCTAAATTTAGCTCAAGGCCTCTTGGTGGAGGCAACATAGTTGCCTCATAGTTCATAGACATACGAGGGTATATGGACCTTCATATGAATCCTTCTATATTTGCTATGTAGATGGATAGGTCTCACTCTTCTTTTTGGTGGTCTAAAATGGCTACAATTTTATCTTTCGAACCAAGTACATTACAGTCATTGTTTACTGTTCCAGTAGCCTTAGATAGAGAAAGTTTCCCTTACTTGAACATGCTTTCTAGTTGATTATTGAAGGTCTAACAATTTTCCCCGTACTTGGTGATATTTACAATACCTATTTGGGTCCTAGTTCCTTGACTTTCATTTCATATGTGCCTTGTCTTAGGTCTTATTGGCAAGAGGTTGATCTTGCACTTAGAAAGAAGGCGTTCTAGTGCTTAATTATAAGTGGTTCAGATGGGAGTGTACTTGGTGTAACGGTCTAGAGCATGCACCTCCCTACTTATGGAACTATTGTCTTTCTTATCCTTGCTATGATAATTATTCTCCCGACTAGTAGTAGCCTTTGTAGGCATTTCCCTCAGCTTTTCTTCCACAAGCATACCGACATTCCTTAATGTTACAAGGTTTTTGAATGTTCTGGATCTCAGATGTTACCTATATATGGATTGTAGGTTTCTAATAAACAATATTACTTGATCAGCCTATAAGGGTTTGTCCACCGTATGGGAGGCCTTTGCCATCCATTAAGCAAGGAAGCCAGAGAATCCCTTCCTTTCCTCCTGCTTGATCAATTTCAAGTCCCTAAGTGTAATTGCTAGGTCAACATTATACGAATATCACATAAGAATTTCGTACAGAGATCATCCCAGTTTGTGACCTTTTGTGGGTCAACAACGTTACAGCATCTCATTCCATCTTTGTTAAATGTCCTAGGAAAAATGATATGGACAATGTTCTTGTCAATGTCTTTTAAAGTCAAAGCAATGATAAAATTTCTCACATGATAATGAGAGTTTTCAGTCCCATGAAACTTTATATTTGACATAGTGAATTTCAGGAGTAGTTTTCCTTTTGGGATTAAAGTGAATCCTATATGATCAGTGAAGTAGCTATTAAACATTGATCATACTTTGAGTACTTGCTTTATGCGATCTAATCATGGATGGACTTACGGGGAATCCTTTTCTTCTTCATCTTTTCTCTTGTTGTCACCTTCTTCATCTTCTCCTCTTATTTTGAGAATTTCCTTCTTATGAGGCTTGTCGCCTTTTTTTTTTTTTCTTTGAAGTGTCCTTGACTAGGTTTTGAAGTATAAAAGTAATTAGTTCCACCTTCTTTTTGCTTTTGTCCATCCTAACTTGCATCTTTTCTAGCATTTTAATAACTTGGGCCATTCGTTGTTGTTTCCCATCTGAATGGGGGAAAGATTGGACTTTGACTTTGACTTTGACATTGGTGTCATAGATGGAGTTCCTCAACTTCTTCTTGACATAAGAGCCTCCTAGTTTGTAGGCTTCGCTCATATACCTTCTTACGCTTCCCTATCCTAATTAATAAGGTGACAATTTAAAGGGCTGGAATGTAGTGGAGATGGGTAATGGAAGGGAAATATTAATGGTCATGGACATAAGTTGAGGGAAATGCCAAGTCAAGAAGGGGATGATAGCTTGGTGGGCTTGAAAGTTTAGGCTAGGGTGGAAGGAATAAGGTCAATATGCTGAAATTAGGCCTTCCCAAAGACTAGGCTCCAAGTTAGGCCTAAACAGGGAATCCGTGTGCCTAAGTTGGGTCTAGGTCAAACTCATATGCCTAGAATGGACCTAAGCATGATTGTGGTTTGATTTGCTTAGAATGGGCTAGTTCATACATATGGATGGATCTAAATGGATTCATGTATCGATCCTAGACCTAGGAAATAGATGTATGGTGCATGGACCATGGATTTATGCATGGATCAGATATCTTGGTCTTAATTGAACTTATGCATTATAAATATGATACATGATTCGATGCAACCTAAAATGAACTAGGGCTCTAAAGATCTAAAGGGTTGCAATATGGACTTTGGCGATAGATATACTTATGAAGTATGCATGATGAGGCCAAATGATGTATGACCCTTTGGGCTCAGTTAGCCCACAATTAATATGTTAAGACTTGACAATGACCATTAGACTTTTCTAACCATGTAGACTAAGGATGTCGACCCCATGTTATGACTACAAAACTGTAGCTAAATTTTAATCGACTGTTTTGATGTAAAGTTGATCCGTTAGAAATTTTGATAAAAATTTTGACCTAAAAGTAAGGATTTTGATGGCCTGTTAGTTGTGCAGATCTCGATGTATTTTTTAACAAACTGTTTTGGCGAAAAGTTGATCCCTCAGAAATTTTGATGGATGTTTTGAAGGAAAAGTAAGGATTTTGACGGGTAGAATGACAAATTGTTAGTCTGTCAAAATATAGTTCTTCATAAATTCTAACGTATTGTCAAGCCGTTAAAATCAGTTCACC
>NCQV01055771.1:12372-29671 GCA_002740545.1 Lophocereus schottii | reverse complement strand
AACCGATCTACACAAAGTGAGCTAGAAACCCGCGAAAACTACCCTTTTTGGTTGTGCATGTACCCACACGCTGCCGCCTAAGTGGCGCCTCGCCGCATGGATGGACCTGCTTGACTAGGCTTTGTCGATCTACACCTCGGTGCCGACGGTTTCAATGCGGGTGGCGTCACAAAGCTCATAGACCTTCGGTTCAGCAGTCGAGGGTTGTGTTCATCATTTAGGATAGCGGTGTAGCCGCCTTGGCTGCTGCTCAGAAAAGTGTAACTGTAAAGAAGCGGTGGTCGGTAGTTTGGTGGCGTTGAAAATCGAGGTGTTGAGCAACCATGGTCGAGACTTGAGAAATGGAGAAGCTTCGAGCTTCATGATTATGTGTTAGAGAAGTTAGAGGTAGAAAGGTCCGGAAAGGGATGGAAACGAAAGCGGTTAGGAGTGCAAGAGGTAAAGGGTACTTTTCTATTTTATTCTTGGACCGAGGCCCCCTTGAATCCCATTTTTGTTTTGGGTGCCAAGTGCCAACCATGCATGGGTTGATGATCTAAATATTCGATTATTTTAGCATTACATGCTCAGGTCATATTGTGAATCTGTTTCATACCATTTTATGGAATGTTATTAACCTGTAATGATTATGCTTCGTGATATTTAAATTTGTCACATCATATAGATGTGTTTTCTATAGTTATCTGTGCAAAATATTTGAATGTGCTTCATGTTGCAAGTAATGTTTCATGCTAGTTATGTTAGTAAGTAATTATTTTACAATTTATTTGCATTATATTTAGAAGTTCTAGTTGAATTCGCTTGATTTTATTTAATTTTTTTTAATATTTTATGGGGGTGTTCTATATGACTACTTGTGATTAATACTTGGATACGCGTTATGTTACAAATTGTGTTCTATAAATATGTTTTATATAATATTTTGTTACATTTATATGTTGGTTGTCAATCATCAATTAGTGATATTATATAAATGTGTTTCTTACATATGCAAATTACATGAGTTGCTGTGAATTTGCTTATTGTTTTAGCACTTGTCCCTCGCCCAAGTTAATGAATATGAATTCATTTCATATTTTCTGCTAATTATGCAATTTAGCAGCATTTTGTGAATTCATTCGTGAAATTTAAATTTGTAATATTATGAGTGTGTTTTATAATTTTCAAGTGACATTTGAATATATTTCACATTCATTATAATTATATAATGTATTTTATATAATGTTATTTGGGCTTATGACCTTCTTTTGTAACATGTTGTTTCGAATATGTTTTGCAATGCCGTTTTATTTTATTATATAAATACATTTTATATCATAATATTAATTTTCTATTCATATGTCATTAAGTAGAGTTCTAAATTAGAGATTTGTCCTTATATAAATTTGTTTTATGCAGTAATACAAATTCATGTAAATTTGGTTTACATAGTTAAGTTGAATATTCTTGTGGTATTTCTAAATGTGTAATTAGTTTAACAATTATAAACTCGATAAGTTTGTCTTTATGGAAAAATATCATAATAAAATTATAGAAATTTCTAATTTATGTTTGTATCTAATGATTATGAGTTTAGTAAAATTTTTGATCATATGACATAAATGATGAAGTTTCTGATAATTCAATTATTTGAAAAGATGCCTAACATCCATTTTAATATATATATTTCTAGATATGGCAATAAAAACATGATTTGTGATTTGTTCACAAATGAAAAGATGGATGTCACTAGCTATGACATCTAGTGTCAGAAGATTCAGTTTCTTCTAGATCAGTGTGAAGTATTAGAATACTTGACGACTTCCATGTTTGCTAGGGTAGACAAAGACAAGAGTGCCAAAGATGTAACTGCTAGTGAGCAGTGTCGAGAGAGAGTATAAAGGCGTGCCAAATATTGTTTGAGAAGGATTGATCAATATGCTATACAATGATGTATTGCATGCATTGTGATCTAGTTGGAGAATTTGAAGTTATCCCACTGTTAAGTACGTATGAGGCTTAGCATCAAGTTTGATCAGATCCATTTCCCCCTGAAGCTCGAGACCTAAGGTGGTATTACTAATAGGAAAAAGGCCCAGGGAAATAGTTAGAAGAATATAGCTTGTGTGAAGTGCTATAACTACGGAAAGAAGGAACCTTATGCTTGGGATTGTCCTAAGCTGACTAAGATACCTCCTTTGAAAAGTTACTATTGAATGATATGGGTGCTCCCATATATTAGTTGCTAACTCTTTTCCTTAATGGATTATAGACATGGGAGCAAATAAGCACATAGTTCAGGACCAAGCTGATTTTGTGAACTTTCATCCATATCTTTGGATTCACAGACTACCATTTTAGGGAACGATAGTGCAAAAGATGTCCTTGACATAAGGATATACCAGCTCAAACTCCATAAATTTAATATGTTGCTTGTTCACGGTGTGTGTTAAACACCTGGGGTACGATATTCCCTTGTATCTTTTGTTTTTAAGATTAGTTTTCCCTTTTGATTTTTGTTTAGATGCCTTAGACATTTTATACAATGACAATTTGTTTAACCATGCAACATTCAAAGAGTTTTCGATGTTTTGCACGATATAAGACATCTTCCACTTTTGCCTCATTTCTTACTCTATTTTTAAATTTGTTAAGAGACATGCTCAATTTGGCCATGAAGGCTAAGATAGAGTTAACAAGTTAGCTAAAGATGATCTTCTAGATCGAATCACCCGGATTAAGTTGCTATATGTGAATCATGTCTAGATAGAAAATCAACTGTGAAGTCTTTACGTGAGGCTTCAAGGGCATCGACTCGCTTGGAGTTCAATCACTACTGACATTTGCGGCCCCATGAATTGGAAAGCGTGTCATGGAGCTATATATTATCTGCATTATAGGTATGTGTACCTATTGTCTAACTACTATTGGGTATTTCATGTATTCAAACACGTTATAGCGAAAGTAGAGACCCAATTGGAACGAAAAGTTAGAACTCTTCAAACCAATTGAGATTGTGAATATTTCTCTGATATGTTCAAAGAGTTTTATGAGAAAAAACGTATGCAAAAACAACAAACGATTCCACACACTCCACAACAAAAGGTATTGCAGAACGTAAGAATCCTATATTGCTTGACATAGTCAGGTCAAACGATGGCACACGTTGAACGCCCAATCAATTTTTTAGGGACGCGCTACTCACGATAGCTTATGTCCTTAACCATGTGCCAAGCAAAATATACCTGCCACTCCATATGAGCTATGGTTTGGTAAAAAGCATCTTTGGATCACGTAAACCATAGGGCTTGATCATTTATATGCATAACCCAACCTGCAAACAATGCAAGTTGATATAACAGCTATTAAGATGGTCTTCATGAGGCATCCTGAAAATTCCAAGAGGTATGTGGTGTAGGGGGAACATCTAAATGGTGACATGATAGAAATTTATTCTCATAATGTCAACGTACTTGAGCATGAGTTCCCAAGCATTGGTGAAATAAAGAAGGACCTCGACTGTATGGGTTACAGCATGACTTTTAACCATCACTCGGTGAGGGGTACGATTTGATATCTCACCAAGTCACCAAATATGGCATACCTTTCCCACCTAACAGAAGCGGTAGGGATTTGTCTATTTAGGAGAATGAGATTCGTCCTCAACCTTCCATTCTTAAGGAGAATTATCATAAGGATGAGGTTTGGCTCAATCTTAAAACCCTGGACATGTAGTTAGTCTACATATTCAGGATCCCATACCTTCAAAGCGATAGTGAGAGTGATTCTCCACATGCAAAGGGTCTCACATCTCTTAGAGAAAGAGGGGGGGGGGATTCCTCAACAAGATAAACAAATAATAAAGGTCCTAAGATCTAAAAGAGTAAGCATGGAAGAATTTCTCGATAAATTTCTAAATCCAAGAGAAAAAAATTCATATGCACTCTCTTGAAAGTTGAGAAGCCTACCTCTTTTCAATAGGTGGTTGATTGACCAAATCACAAAGAGTGGATGGAATTCATGATGGATGAGATGGACTCAATGGCAAGAGATAACATTTAGGAACTCATTGACCTTCCACCTTGATATAAGTTTATTGAAAAAAAAGTGGGTTTTCAAGATAAAGCTTCGAGCAGATAGATCAGCTGACAAGTTCAAGGCCTATCTTGTGGCAAAAGGTTACACCCAAAATTGACGATATAGACCACAACGAGACATTTTCTCAATGGAGATATTTGCTTATGTTTTGCCTGCTCCTAGCCCTAGTTGTCCATTTGGACTTAAAATTTTTTTAAATTCACATAAAGACTACTTTCCTTAATGGTTACATTGAGAAAGAGATCTACATGGACCAACCCATTGGTTTTGTATCAAAAGGTCGAGAGGACAAGGTGTGCCATCTTAAAAGGTCCATATATGATCTTATGCAATCTTCTAGATCATGGTACTTTAGATTCCATGAAGCCTTAAATTTGTTTAACTTGTTTGTCGTTTTAGAGAACCATTTTGTGTATGTCAAGTAAATAATTAGAGGGATTATGCTTTTTGCCTTGTAAGTCAATGACATACTTCCAACTAGGAACAACCTGGAGATGATCGAAGCTATTAAAAATATATGCCCTCTATCTTTGAGATAAAGAATATGGTTGAAACTGGACATGTACTAGACATGGAGACCATCAAAAACCTTTCTAAGAAGCTCTTGGTTTGTGCCTAGAAGTGTACATTAAAAAGGTCTTAAAATATTTTGAACACTTAATTCTAAGCCCATAGACCCTCTAGTTGACCTTAAATCTTGATTAATGCCATAAAATGGATGATGAAAAGAGAAAATGAATAACGTTTCCTACATTAGTGTTGTAGGAAGTTCAAGATATGTCATGTAAATGGCATAACATTTACTTTGTGGTTGGTGTGGTAAATCATTACTAACGTAACCTAGGGCATGCTTACTGACGAGTCGTTAAAAGGAGCCGCGCACTACCTTCATAGTACTACTGACCTAGTCCTTTGCTATCAAGGTAAGAACCCAAGGTTAAGAGGATACTTGGATGTCGAATGGGGTATGAACCTGGACTAGTCCAAGTCAACCTTAGAAATCTTTGCACCCTGAGTAGGGAACCATATCATAATGTAGTAAGAAGCAAAACTGCACATCACTATCAACTATGTAAGCAAAGTGCGTTGCTTATAACCATAGAGACCAAGGGCATTGGCATTAGGTATATATACACTGACAAGATGACTATGTTCCGTTGACTAAATGTATTCCTAGTGATGTGCTCAACGCTCGTTTTTTAAGTCCAGGCATTTTTAAGGTTCAGTTCTTGGATGTATTATATTACATGATGGACATATTTCTTTTGCAATTAGCATAATGCTCATGATTTATTATCGTAATATTAGGCATATTGAAATATCACTGGCTTCTAATAGGCCTAGTTACATAGGCAATCACCTGATGCTTGAGTAGTAGACAGGATGAGATTGAATCATATTGGCAATAGGTATGCAATATTGATTACTCATACTAAAAGTGTATGAAAAATGGAATATAGTCATCTTAGTAACTCTAAGATGAGATTCAAGGGAGTCCAATATGAAATATCGAATTTTATATTGAAACCTTAGGAGCCGAATCGTGAGTGCCAAGACTAACATTTAATATGTTGATCTAGTGGCTCAAGTTAGATTTTTGAGTGAAAATCTAGACTAGCATTTGCATGGCGTATAGAGTGACGTGCCCAACTGAGTGGGAGTTATGTCATAACACACTTTTTCATATTGTGTATGCTTATAAGACAACCCATACATGAAGTGGCAATTGATTCCCTATCTTTTTTCATTGTGTGAGCCTATAAACAATTACTCTTTGACTTAAAGTTATGATATGAAATTGAAGCTGAATGATGCTACCTTAATGTGTTTCTTAAATGCCACGCTATATACAGTTTAGCGAGAACATGTTAGGAAAGCAGGTAAGCTGAGATGCAATGTCATGATTGTTTTCGAAAAATTTATCCATCTTCACCATATTAGCCCAGCCGATTATATTAAACATATAATCATATGATATGTCATAATAGCATAATGGGATTAGGTATGCCACTAATGATGCTTGGATGATTTCGGCTATTGTATTTCATGAAAATATTATGCTTGTTAGATGGTGGCTTAATATAATATTATTCGTTGCTTTCTGATCACACGTTCCATTCCTGGTATGAAGCATGAAGAGTTATAGTTCGTCGAAAGAAGGAGCTAGGGAATTAATTGGCATCCGTTGAAGTACCCGTAAAATAGTACCTTTCTCTCACGGCTGCATCATGATCACTCGCGGTTACGGTGACTCTAGTAGCCACTACTTGATCATACGTATGAAATTGTGGGCCAACTCGTGAGCAACATGATCCTTAACTTCTGTGCCTAAAGGTTTGTCCATTAGTCTACCAACACTAATAAATTTGGAGCTTTTCCTTGAACACTTCGTATGTGACATATCCCATAATTTCTCTACTTCTAATGTAAGACCAAGAATCCACCCACATTAGCCATCCACCAAACTACAACTCACCAATCAACCCTCACACCCTTGATTAAAAAAAAATGATAGGATATGAGAACAAATCAAATCACTTACAATAGCTACTCAAAGGGCTGCCTAGCTTAACATATAGGACAAAGTGAGAGAAACACAGGTGGGTTATTATTGTAAGGTAGTATTTCAAAAAGGCTTTAGATAAAAAATAACTCGAATTTCTTATACCAATCAAACAATATGAACAGTAAGAGGTCATGGAATTAGGCCTACAATCAGAAGAAATGCATCGAGATAAAGGGGTGGTAGAGTCCATATTTATCTTTAAAAGAGCAATTTCTTGTGATGAGAAAAAAAAATGACAATAAGAAGTCATTAAACACTTGAAATTGATCATACAATCAAATCAACAGAACCATAATGAAACAAAAAATTGAAAACATTTCATTAAAATTAGGGATTCTTGCCAAGGGAAAAAGCCATGCGCAACATTTATTGATCATAATTTCACAATTATTGACTCTTCTGAGGCCTTACTGTGGTTGAATGCGGATGAATTTAAAGAGAAAAAGAAAACTACTTTAGCTATGGAGTTCATGGATGCAAGAAGAAGGAGGGCATCATGAAAACCTAATTTAGGACCTAGAGTGAAACTTTGAGCAATATAAAAATGTAAATAGAATAACAAAAAGGGATGCATTTTAAAAAAAAATTTTGAGCAGATCCCTTTTTCCTTCTCAACTTTGAAAGCAACTTTTCAACCTTGTCATTAAAAAAAAAACTCTTACTAGTAGTGATTTTGGATAATTGCTACAATAGCCCCATGTTTTTGTGGCAATTTTTATTCTGCTACAATTAGTTTAACATTTAAGAATTATTATGGCAATTTTAAATTTGCCACAAAATAATTGCTAAAAAAAAAAATCAAAATTGGTGTAATGAAATGGTCAAAAGGACTAAACCTAAACTCACTATATGGCAGCTCCACATATCCTCTTTTAACCTTAGACAAACACCCCTAAGAGCCTTGGTAAAAAAATGTTCCATTTGAAATCACACATGAAGAGTTAGTGAGATTTTTTACCACCGAAGGATGCCTAGTCACTCTCACCTTTGATGACACCAACTTCCCACTTGAAGGAGTTAATCATACTAAGGCTCTTTATCTAACTGTATCTTATAAGCACAAGTACATACTGATAACTCTAAGAGACAATGGGTCATCAGTTAACATATGCCAACTCAACATGGCTAAGAAATTGGGACTAACAAAAGAGATATAGATCCCTCTATTCAAGGTTGACAGCATATAGTAGCATATATTGTGCCGTTATAGGAATTGTAGCTCTTAACATGGTCATAAGAGGTGTCAGACAGTAACTGACATTACAAGTAATCGGCATCCATGTGACTTTCAATTCATTGCTTGGACAACCTTGTCATTATGGTCTAAAGGCAATTCCTTTCACCTTACACAAAAAACCTAAAAATGGTCATCGAAGGAACAGTAGTGACTATTATATAATGTTTGGTTGGATGTAATGTAATAACAATGTAATGCAATCAACTTTGGATTGTAATCATGATTACTTAGTTTGTGGTAATCATAATTACATTGTAGTTCTTTTATTGTAATATTCTCATACAACCAAACAAAGTAATGAAAACAACAATTACAAACTTGATTGCTTTACAAGGTTAATTACATCTAACCAAACATTACATTAGTGCGGATCTTAATACATTCCCTATTAAAAAGAAAGCCTTTACCCTAGGGGTAGAACGTAACAAAAAAGAAAAGACATAGAATTATGGTGTCTCACTTTGATGAGTGTGCCGTTATACGAGGACCTTGCTCCCTTTGACTTTGTCCCATTCTCCAATCGAAAAGTCAATGCTATAACGAGGAAAATAGGCTATTTTCATGGCTTCTAACTCAATGAAAATGCTAAATCCCAAGGTGAGTGCTCAAAATCACATAGGTTTACTCACTTATATAGGTTGTGTATGAACCCACCATAAAAGAACTCCATTTTGCAACCTAACATGATAAACTGTAACAGCCTAACCCTAAAATTCTTTGATTATGTTTATTTATTTAATTACTTCATGTTCATAATTTTTCTTCTCTCATTTCATTTATTATATTCACCATTTTGTTTGGGCCCTCACTTGGAAATTCGGTTTTTAATTGTTTATTTAATTGATTAATGAAAACATTAGAAGAATTGATAGTAGGCCCTAACAAGTTTAATCTACGTAATTTATTTTGTTTTCCATAACATTATAAAGCTTTAATTTCTAGTTTCATAAAAACGTTATCGTTATGAAGCGTTTCATCCCCGAACTCAATTTGTTTCGGCCGTTTCGAAGCCCAACAAGTTTGCCTGTTAATTAAACTAATTACCATAGTTAAACTTAACCATGGTTAGTTTAAAGAGGGTGATTTTACTACCTATAAACTTAACCAAGCAAGTAGATTAGTCAAAACACATACAATCCAATCCAAAGCTCATTTTCTCTCTCCTCTCTCTTCTCCTCCACGGCAGCTGCTGGGACAGTAGGTCTAGGCTATTTTCCGACTAGTTTTCGGCCAACTCCGGTGATCTCCAGCCCCTTGACATCCTAGTACCTCAAGCTATCATCCTCTGTCATCAATACCCTAAACCTCATCTCCGTTTCAACTTATTTGCAATCAAAGTGAGTAATCTTAAAATTTGTTTTTGTTGATTTTGGTTTTTACTTTAGTTTTGATTCTTGTTTTGATGTTTATAATCTTTGATCAAGTTGTTTTCATAAGAAATAAGAGTTATTTTGGTGTTAATCATGGTGGTGTTGAGGTTGGATCATGCTAGGATAGGGTTAATCTTTGATCATGCAAGCTTAATATTAAAAGTGTTGGATTTTGATTATTTTATCTTTGATTTGGTCATCCTCTAATCTATTGGTGTTTATTTTGATGTTTTTGGTGATTTCACATGAGATAGAGAGAGTCCAAGTTGGCCATAAACTAGGGTTTTGGCAAATAATGAATGATTTAGATTAATTTAGCCTTAAGCTTGGTTTATGTGGATGTTTGATTGAAAAATGATCTCTTTTGGATATGATTATGAAGTGAGTTTGAGTTTGAGTTTGAAAAATGAATGGACCAAAGCTTGCTTATATGCTTTTAAAGTATGGTTTAAGTTGAGAATTTGTGTCAAAAAGAGAGCGAAAAGTTAAAACAGTGAGGGCTGAAAATTTCAAGAAAACAGGGAAGACATGGCCAATAAACTGGTAATGCAAAGCTCAACCAAAAATTTTGATTTTTAGTGGGTAGATAGCTCAGTGTGTTGGCTTTCAACAGGCTCTTGAATTGCCTTAATCCGAGGTCTGTGGAAAAAGTTATGATCTTTTTACTGAAACTACATAGAATGGACAAAAACTGACATGCTTTTGTTTGAACCTTATTTTGGGAATTCTATTGAGGGAATCAAGCTTGGTGTTCTAAATGAAAGATTTTTGGGACTTCTTAAGATTTCTATATTGGGATTTTAAGTCTCAATCAGAGTCAGATGATTAAGTTATGACTCATTCTTCCTACGCCTCTATTATGTTTACTTGGCTTTTTCTCAACTATTAGCTATGAAATAAATATTTTTGCTAACCGTATATTCCTACAGCGATAATTTTGCATGGAATCTGGGCCTAATCTATCATTCCTTCCACTTTTGTGCATAATATTATTCCGTGCAATTACATTTAAAAATTTTAGGTACGTTCATTGCTTGTATCTTCAGAAATCAGCACGTATTTATCAAAATTATAGTGTTTTGGTAAGTACATCAATGAATCAGTTTAATCAGTTATTTCTCACAAAATTAGTGACCCCATCAGTTATCAGTTACAGGACATAACCCTTTAATTACCCGCGTGACTTCAGGCCAGGTCCCGGTTGGCTTGGCAGGTGCACACCTATCTTCAAATCGTAGCAGTTACCAAGGGGTTCACTATCAGATAATAATTAACAATGCAGTTTTATATTCATCATATTCCCCGTGTTTAATTAAAAATGAATGACAATATGAGCCCAACCAATTTTTCTTTCAAGAATGTTTAACAACATAAGAACGCATGTACTGAGCTTCGACTCACATTTTGAAATGTTTTCATATTTTGTTTTTGGAAAGTGTTAAGTGAATCGCCCTCAGGCAGGCAAAATGGCTGAAGACGATAAGTGAGCTGGGAAATCTTTATGGAATGGGGGTGTATTAATGTTGAAAATGTTACCATATTATGAATTATTTTGGAGTTGACACTGTATATTTTATCCGAATTTTATATTTTGGTGTAATGCTTGAGATGTTTGTATGGTTTTGATGTTAGAACAATTTCTATATTTATCGAAATGGTTTGATAGGTTCTAATGATGTGAATGCCTTTGATGGTAAACATTTATTATTATGGCTCAGTTAACATGTACAAGTAGCCTTGTCCTTAATTGGACGACGGTAATGCCTAATCATTTAGCTTAACACTTCAATTGGGGAAACTAGTGAAAGATATGCAAACAATGATTGATGTATCATTGGGGCATTACAGAGTTAGTATCAGAGCCAGGTTGAGATTTTCTTTGTGGAATGTGGAGTTTAGAAATAAGAAGTTGAGAATGGTGGGTAGTGAGGGTAGTGAGGGCCACTTGTATGCTGCGAGAGTGATATTAGAAGTGTCGTAATGATAGTAGATATGCAAGTTGCTTACATTTACATGTTCCATAATTATGATTATGTATGCTACTCATATATGTCTTTTCTTTGTTAGATGGACCCTTATGCTATTAACTTGATGATGGGTGCATCTATGGTTGCTCACATTGCACTATTGCATGCTAGTATAGTGGTCCATGCACAGTACCCTTTCTCTGAGTTTCACAGTGCTGTGGTCTGTGGACATAGATTGCTGTGGTCCTTTCCCACAGTTCATCTGTGGGTGGAGTTTAGGCTTTGTTATCATCACTATATGGTAATAGGGAACCCAGGCTGGGATGGGCCTATGTTTTAGGCCCTGGGGCATGGACTACTCTCGCTATGGAGTTGTTATTAAGGGAAGATTTTGATCAGAGAGGGATCACTATGGAGACGCTACAACATGTCTTTTCACTGCATCAGACGCCTCCCCCACCTGCAGCCACGGCCACAACCCCAGCACAGGGGCCACCCTCCTTGCCCGTACCAGGTATCCCACTGATGTCCGATAGTCCTGGGGAGGCTCACATGGTGATAGACCTCTTCGACACCCTAGATATAGTGGCAATTAGTTCTAGGGATGAGGGCCACTAGGGAGAGGAGGATCAAGACATTGACGAGGTGGGGGTAGAGCAGCAATGGAAACAGGAGGCTGATGAGTTGATGGTGGAGTTATAGGATAAGCAGGAGCAATAGGTTTAGTAGGATGTTGGTGATGCCGAGTCAGAGGCATCTACTAGCAGCTTCGATTCAGGTGAAGAATCTGATGATGAGTCTGACCTGGATTACGATCCATGTAGGGATCGTTAGGTGGGTCCAGGGGTTAGTGGTAGTAGTTTTCTTTTGAGCCCTGTTTGTTTATAGTATGGTCGGTTAGGATGGATATATTGTGTATAGGATGTGACATTGTATATAGTCACTTAGATCCTTTCTGACCATCATGACATGGTTTGTATCTCTTTTTGGTTATATCGGACCTAGTATCTTGGGACTAGTTAGTATTTGGGGTTGAGTTAGGAGCTAGTTAACACTAACTTTGCTTAGTCAGTTAGCTGTAGTATGTTTTGCTGATCACCTGCATAAAGAGGCAGTTATGTATATAAATAAGTAGTTATGAAATGATAAGCTTTGGGTTGTTCAATAATCTTTGAGTTATATTAAATGTGTTTGTTGGGCATGCTTATCTTATATGGTTGAGTATTCCAGTGATTGAATTGTTTCGTTTCATGTATAATCAGAATGTCTGAATTAGTGCACAACAATGAAGAGGTTCATATAGAGGAAATCTCAGATCATGGTCAGGAATTAGGTGATCAAGCCTCCCATCATGTGCCACCAAACTTTAGCCAAATGCCACCGATTCTTTCTGAGTTAGCTCACAATAGTGGGGACTTGAACTACTGGCCGACCTTAGTAGCTGAATTGATGAAGCGATTCCCCAGGTACGTACTGAAGCCTCTCCTAAAGAGGATAAATTAGCGGATAGGGTGGCACGACGCAACCCTAAAGCTTATGATGGATTTTATGATCTAGTAGTACTGGAGGAATGGATAAGAGGAGTGGAGAAAATCTTTATAGTGGTGGAGGTGCCAGAAGGAAAGAAAGTAAACATTGGGACGTATTATTTGACTGGTGAAGCTGACATTTGGTGGAATACTGTTAAGGATATGCTCGTAGCGCCTGAATTTACCTGGAATACATACCTGAGTTAGTTAAGGGCAAAATTCTACCCAGTTGTGGTCCAAAGGCAAAAGGAGGAAGAGTTTATGGAGCTGAAGATGAATGGCACCATGACTGTGATGCAATACGCCAGTAAGTTCGCTGAATTATCTAGGTTTGTTCCTGAGCTTATATCATTTAAAAAGTTGAAAATGAGGAGGTTTGAAATGGGTCTAGCCTTCTATATTTGGAATCAGTTAGCTAGACAACCAATTTTGACTTACCAAGAGTTATATGAGCGAGTGGTTGAAGTAGAATGAGTGAAAATGGAGTTGAGAGCACTGAATCCAATCAACCAAAAGAGAAAGGGGCTTGAGCGAAGGACTCTGAGTGAGAGTGTGAACCAGAACCAGAAGAAACCTACTCCTGTTCCCCCCAAGAGCTGTCCTATAGGCTCAACAGCATTCTGTGTAAAGTGTGACAGAACAAATTACACCACCCTTGAATACCGAGTAGGAACTAACAAGTGTATGTGGTATGGAAGCCTTGAACGCCTGATTGCTGCATGTCCTCGAAGGATGAAGGCTGTAGACAAAGTGGCAGCAAAACCCTTGGCCCCACCTAGCCAAGGGTTCCTCCCACCAAGGCCCACAGCTGTACGACGGGCGTATGTAATGAGTAAGAAAGAAGTTGCCACCTCTGGTATGGTAGTCCCTGGAACTCTCTTTTTAAATTCAAAGTCATTTTGTATATTATTTGATTCTGGTGCTACTCATTCATTTGTATCCACCCGATCTGCCATACAATTGAACTTGGAAGATAAGAGGATGGAAACCAATTATAGGATCAAGCTACCCTATGATTGTGTGATTGAATGCCCTACCCCTTATAAATTTGTTCCTATCACCATTGGTGAAACCACCTTCCCTGTGGATTTGATTCAATTCGATTTGTCTAACTTTGACATCATTTTGGAAGTGAATTAGTTACACACTTATAGAGCTAAGATTGACTGTGAGGATCTTAAGGTTATTTTGAAAGATGAAAAAGGTGAAGTATTTTTCTATGGGTAGAGAGAGGGAAAATCCTATCTCTTGATTTATGCTATAACGGCAAGTAAGCCATTATGTCAAGGGTGTATGGGATATTGATGTTATACTATAGACACCCAAGCAAAAGAAGAGAAAGCTGAAAATATTCCTGCAGTCTGTGAGTTTGAGGATGTTTTCCTTGAAAAGTCACCAGGATTACCGCCACCGAGGGAAATTGATTTTGGAGTTGAATTAAGCCCTGATGCCCAACCTATTTCCAAGACCCTATATCGTATGGCCCCAACTAAGCTTAAGGAACTGAAGATTTAGTTTGGTGAGCTATTGCAGAAGGGTTTTATTAGGCAAAGTGTGTCACCATGGGGTGCCCCAGTGTTGTTCGTAAAGAAAAAGGATGGAACCTTAAGGCTGTGTGTTGACTACAGGGAGTTGAACAAGATCACTATCAAAAATAAATATCATTTGCCGTAGATAGATGACTTGTTTGACCAATTACAAGGAGCAGGAGTCTTCTCTAAGATTGATTTGAGGTCAGGGTACCACCAACTGAGGGTTAAACCTGAAGACATCCCCAAGACTGCATTTAGAACTAGGTATGGTCACTTTCAGTTTACAGTGATGCCATTTGGCCTCACCAATACTCCTGCAGCTTTTATGGATCTTATGTGTAGAGTCCTCAGACCCTACCTAGACAAATTTATGGTGGTGTTCATAGATGACATTCATATCTATTCTAAGGACAGAGATCAACATGCTGATCATTTGAGGATGATGTTACAAACACTGAGGGAGCATCAACTATATGACAAATTAAAAAAGTGCAAGTTTTAGTTAGAAGAAGTGGTATTCTTGGGACATGTGGTTACAAAAGAAGGAATCAAAGTTGACTCCCAAAAACTGAAGGCAATCATAGAGTGGTCAAGGCCTACTAATATCACTGAGATTAGAAGCTTTCTGGGTTTAGTAGGTTACTATCGAAGATTTATCAAGGACTTTTCAAAGATAGCTTCACCCATGACCAATCTACTGAAGAAAGCGAACAAGTTTGAGTAGACTGAAAGATGTGATAAAGCTTTTCAAGAGCTAAGGCAGCGACTAACTACCGCCCCAATCCTAACGCTACCAATGGAAGGTAAGGAATATACCATTTATAGCGATGCTTCAAAGAACGAATTAGGGTGTGTTATGATGCAGGAAGATAAGGTAGTAACTTATGCCTCTCTACAGCTTAAGCCTTACGATAGGTACTATTTGACTCATGACTTGGAATTAGTAGCCATGGTCTTTGCGCTGAACATTTGAGACATTACTTATATAGAGTACCATACAGGATTTATACTGACTATCAAAGTTTGAAGTATATCTTCACTCATAAGGACCTCAACTTGAGGTAATGGCGTTGGCTTGAGCTGCTTAAGGATAATGATTTGCAAATTCAATATCATCCAGGAAAAGCAAATATTGTAGTAGATGCCCTGAGCAGAAAAGTGCAACATAGCCCAAAGACTGTTGAGATTACTCAATTGAGTCTCTTGAAAGAACTTGAGGACATGGGAATTCAACTAGTGTCCCATGGGCAAGCACAGGTTCAATTATTGGCACTTACCTTACAGCCTTCCATATTGGAGAAAATTTGAGTGAACTAAGAAAGTGATCCTGAACTCCAAATGATACAGCAAAATTTAGAGAGAGGAAAGTCTCTCGGATTTGTTGTACATGAGGATGGGATCCTACGATTCCAGAATCGCCTATGTGTGCCCCGAAATAAGGAACTAAGGAAACTGATCCTAGGAGAGGCTCACAATATTCGCTACCCAGTACATCTAGGAGGCAGTAAGATGTACAGAGATTTAAGGCTATACTTCTGGTGGAGTAATATGAAAAAGGAGGGTGCAGAATATGTACACAAGTGTCTGACCTGCCAGAAAGTCAAAGCAGAGCATCAGCATCCCGTGGGTGAATTGCGACCCCTAGAGATTCCCACTTGAAAGTTTGATTCACTTTCAATGGACTTTGTGATGGGTTTACCTCTTTCTACCTCGAGGAAGAATGCCATCTGGGTTATGGTCGATAGGCTTATCAAGTCAGCCCATTTTCTGCTGATCAAAGATACCTGGATAGTTGAAAAACTAGCCCAGTTGTATATCAAAGAGATCGTCCGACTGCATGGAATCCCCTTGGACATAGTATCATATAGGGGTCAAAGATTCCAAGGTCGTTTTTGGCAAGCCCTTTAAAAGGCCTTTGGGACCAAATTGAACTTCAGCCGCTCTTATCACCCTGAGACAGATGGGCAAATTCTAGAGAACATGTTAAGAGCTTATGTATTGGAGTTCCAAGGGAAATGGGAAGATGATTTACCTTTGGTGGAGTTTTCTTATAACAATAGCTATCAGTGCACCATTAGAATGGCCCTGTTTGAAGCTCTATATGGTAGGAAATGTAGAATCCCACTGTGCTAGAGTGATTTGGATGAGGCATTGATTTTAGGCCCTGAAATGATCTAAGAAACTGTGAAAAGAATAACAAGGATTCGAGAATATATTATGGTTGCCCAGAGTCGACAAAAGAGTTATACGGGTAAGAGAAGGAGGCCTTCGGAGTTTCTAGTGGGCGATA
Organism: Lophocereus schottii; assembly: GCA_002740545.1. NCBI lineage: Eukaryota > Viridiplantae > Streptophyta > Magnoliopsida > Caryophyllales > Cactaceae > Lophocereus > Lophocereus schottii. The sequence goes on along the minus strand of NCQV01055771.1, from coordinate 13,103 downwards.
AAGTTTTTCTGAAGGTAGCGCCAACTAAGGGTATCAAAAGGTCCAGGGTACGACACAAATTGAGTCCAAGACATATTAGACCATATGAAATCATTGAAAAGTTAAATCCTATGACTTATCATCTGGACCTGCCGGTAGAACTAGAACACGTGCATAACATGTTTCACATCTCTCAGCTTAGAAAGTATACCCCAGACCCAAACCACGCCATTGGACCTGAACCTATTGAAATCACTGCGGGTTTAGTATATAAAGAGCAACCAATCCAAATACTAGATCGTAGGATTAAGCAGTTGTGCAATAAGCAGATACCTCTAGTCAAAGTACTATGGTCAAATCATACATCCCAAGAACTTACTTGGGAGACTGGAGAGGAAATGAAAGCCAAATATCCACAATTATTGGAGGTAATCTTGCTTGAGATGAAAAAGGCATAAGTCTCGAGGGTGAAACTCTTAAAGGGGGGAAGGCTGTAATAGTCCAACCCTAAAATTATTTAATTATGTTTATTTATTTAATTACTTCATGTTCATAATTTTCCTTCTCTCATTTCATTTATTTCATATATTCACCATTTTGTTTGGGCCCTCACTTGGTAATTTGGTTTTCAATTGTTTATTTAATTGATTAATGAAAACTTTAGAAGAATTGATAGTAGGACCTAACAAGTTTAACCTATGTAATTTATTTTGTCTTCCATAACATTACAAAGTTTTAATTTTTAGTTTCGT
>NCQV01055759.1:7082-29182 GCA_002740545.1 Lophocereus schottii | reverse complement strand
TTCACTATTTTCGTTTTCATTTTAGCCATTAAACTTTTCGTATTTGAATTTTTAACCCCATTCCTTAAAAATTTACTTTTGAAAATGTAAAATTTGTGCATGTGCAGTTTTTCTTATAAGTTCTACTTGAGATCCTCTTTGAACTGGTCTCAGAGCCACGTGACCAAAAATAATTAAGATAATTAAGCTAATTAATAATTAATTAATAATTAATTAAGCTAATTAACTGCAATTAATGCTTGAATCGTTACCTTCTTACCCGGGTCTGAATTATTCAATCATTGTTCACTTACCAAAGGGAATTTCTTCAGTAGCAATTCAATTAACTATATCACTGATACAGTTTTAGAATTAACAACAGAATTTGCTAAAATTACGATTGAAGTTAAAGAGGTTAAGAAGTAGTATTTGTAATTCACATTTCTCTAGTTAATGGAGTTAGACATAGCGAAAAATCCACTTCCAGTATTAGTACGCCATTTCATCACAAATATCCTTTTCAAAACTTAAAAAAAAAGAATTCATTTTCTTTGCATGATATAAAATTCAATTATCTCTAGGAGAAAAATCAGGTGAAAAATTAGCTGAAAAAGCAAAAGAAGAAGAAGAATAAGGAGGAGTATAAATAGTATACTATTAAAGAACTACATAATATATTTGAGAAAGAGCAAAATTCAGAAGAATTAAATCATATCATGGGGGCAATTAGTGATAAACATGACGTGTTATCTGATGATAACGAAGAGACTAATAATGTCTAATTAAAAGAAGAAATATATCTGCAGATAAACCTAATCAAGTTAGAAGATCTTAATGCTATACTTTTAGAAAAAATTACAGGAAAACTGGATAGAAAATATGGTAAAATGGCTATTGAAGATGAGATTAATGAAATTGGAGAAGAACTCGATGTAGGTGAAGTAGAAACCAATCTGGTTAACAATGTTGTTCCTAAACCTACGAAATTTGGTGAACCTTCTAGAAGAAATACTCATTTTATAAGATCTAAGTACGTTCTAGCCTGACGTACGATCAATTTTTCCTTCAGGTTCATCTCAAAGAAAACTAAAACTTTTGAAGAAGTTGGTCTTACTCCAATTAGTCAAATGGGATGCATAGTAAACCTAGATGGAGCTCGTAATAAAGAGGAAATATTTGAACATTGGAAAAGATGCATAAATAGTGTCTTAAACCTCAATACTACATGGACTGCTGCATATTTCCTAAATCACATCGAACTTAGTTTTTCTGCCACTGTAGCTGATTGGTATATTTTAGTAAATAAAACGGTAAAAATACGCTAAGAATGATGAAAACACCAGCTGCCATGTTCAAAACTTTATACAAAGAAATTGAAACTGATTTTATCGCGAAACTTGATTCTAAAGAAAAAGTAAGAGAATGACAAAGAAAGATTAATAACATAAAGCTATGGAATATGAGATATCTAAAAAATTATATTGCTGCATTTAGTCAATATTATTACAAAATTGGATATAATGAAACTAATCTTTGTATATTCCACAACAAATTGTCATATCCGATAAATTCATAATTAGTGAAACATATATTGCATAGTTTGAAAGAGCAGATGTCATTGATACTCTTGGTTCAGGAGTCTCTTATTTAAGAAAATGGGTCAATGATCAATGTCTTCATCTCCAAAAGCAAAAGAAAATTAAGAAGAAATTTGTAACTTGTTGGGATTCATATCACCAATGGACAAAGGAACCTGAATAGAGAAAAAAAAAGAAAATTCTTTGAGAAAAAGAGCTTTAATAAGCAAAAGGGAGAGAAACATAAAAGAAAAGATTATAACAAATCAAGTCTTAAAAAATGAAGATTGTTAGAAAAGCGACTTATTGTCCTAGAGGAAAAAATAACTACAAATGCTGGATATGTGGAGATATAGGACATTATGCTGATGAATGCAAAAATAGGAAAAATAACAAGCTTATTGAAACCTGGGTAGCCTAGAATATGTTGAGTTTAGTGAAAATTAGACGTTACCCTAAACAACAACAAAGGGATTGATGAAATTATATTGAAGAATGAATAAGAAGAAAGTGATTATGAAAAGACAAGTCATATGATGGAAAGCAACTCAATTAGTCTTTGTGATCTTCAAGGAGAAGAGTTTGTTGTAGATAATGATAATGAAGAAGTCAAAGGAGATTGGGTCCTTCCCATAATCCAAAAGGACATGATCTATAAAAAATTTATCTTTCAATTAAAGAGTACGTATGTATGCAAAATAATAGAAGGGGATCTAGAAATCAAAAACTGTGAGTATGATGTAGGAAAAGTTAATCTTATTAATTAGGGAAAACATCCTAAATCATAATAAAGATAGAAAGTATAGGTATATCCATGTTAAAAGTGTCCAAGTTCAAATCAGTCTGTTACAATATTATGACAAAGATATTGATCTTTATGCATTGTTCTGTGATATTAGGCATACCAAATTTAATAATCAAATTATCACAGGGATTTAGACTAACTTATGTAATGGATCGGTAGGATTCAATTGTCGACCTGGATATTATGTGAGCTTAAAAGATGAATTTGCTAGAAACTTTCTGTCCCTTAATGTTAAAATAGTTGGAATGGGCATGAAAAGATAAGGATATCCATTGAGAATATTATGAAAAATTAATAGTTGGAATGGGCATGAAAAGATAAGGATATCCATTGAGAATATTATGAAAAATTATGTACAAATTAGACAATCCTATAGATCCAAAGACTAAGGTAACAATGATAGAGGCAGAAAAATTTGAAAGTCCTACCCCAATTCAAGAGATCTAAAGGATTAAATCTAATCCACAAGAGTTAAAGATTGATCGTTCATGGATATCTGACTTTGCCAACCCTACAAAAATCAATAAGAAAAATGTGGTAAAAATTAATGAGAATTATAAAATTATCATTAAATCCTAATTATTATGAAGCATAAATACAAGGTCAAAATGGGGAAAGGGATCTTCATCAGCTAAAGAAGATGATAAAATTAGTATGTCCAGTGAAATGAGTGGAATGAGTTTTGAACCTACAAGACAAAGTGTAAATTGAAGTATGAGTCTAGATAGAAAGGTCATTGGGTACAAAACAAGAATTGTTAGTGAACTATTCTATGAAGATTTATTAGTTAAGAACATGACTCTGGAGATATGTTATGAAGTTGCCAATATAAATCCTAATAGCATCTACATCCCAATAAAGATATGTTTAGAGGGATATAATAATATGAATTACATGTCTACATAGATAGTGGTTGTTTTGTATGCTTTGAAAAAAATCATTATTTTCAAAATTTATGTGCAAGAGCACCAAAACTCCTTTACAAGTGAGGATAGCTGATGATAGCATTATGAGTCACAATGAAGCTATAGAAGAGTTATCCACAGAATTAGGAGGAGTTCAATGCATTATACTAGTTCTATGGGCTGCTAATCAACTCTCTCATGATATAATTATTGAAAATAATTTTTAGAGATTATATTCTTCATGCATATACACTATAAATCAAATAATATTCACAATTAATGGCCACTCAATTCCTTTTGAAAATTTGAGTAAGATTTACACTCATCAGAAAATTGAATTTACACACAACAAGCGTAGTGAGAAAGTAATGCCTGCATAACGTGAGATAGCACTGATAATCTCACTACTTGAGTTATCTATTAAAGAGCAGATTGTTAAACAACAAGAGCAACTATGGAAAGAACTCACTCTGATAATCCACTAAAGTTTGGGGATAAAGATAAGAGATTTGCAAAAATTACTCTGTTAAATCCCAATACTATTATTCAAGTCAAACAAATAGTGCACACAAACCAGGATATCCAAAAATTTGATAAGCAAATCAAGGAACTTCTAGATAAAAGAGAGGTCGAATGCTGAGAAGGGATACGATCATTTATACATTCTTGAGCCAAAGAGAAGTCGGGATTCTCCATTTCTCTATAAGCAAGCGTCTCTAATGATCTTAGCTTAATTCCCTCCTTAAACTTTCCATTGTAATATTTTCACTTTCAAGCTTTCAATTAAAAGAGTTTCCCAATAGGGAACGTTATTTAATTGAACCTTATGTCTTAAATATTATAATTTCTTGATTAAAGTCTCACTATCCTTTAAAATATATAATACTTGATTAGTGACTACGGTCCACAGTAGGAAACGAAACAGATCTGTGTTGTACCTGATCTATAGAAGGTGTGGTTGATATTAACAATCTCTGTAAACCAGAAGTTAGAGGAATGTTGGAGTTCAGAGCCAACTAAGTTCAGAAAATGATTAAAACTCTCTAATTAAGTTTTAACTATTTTGTTAAGCATGATGGGCCGTTAATAACAAAAAATATAACATTTATGATATAAGTAGTAGATTGTGATAACTAGTACCAGTAAAGTCATTATCAGAAGTCCAAACAAAAATATAAGCTTAGTTTTGCTAAAAAGTCGCAAAAACTTGAATATTTGCACTTTGAACCTTGTCTGGGTCAAACATAGAAAATTTAGAAATTTCAGGGACGAAGTTGCAAACAAAACTTCAAAAAGCAACCATTTCATAAAATATCAACCGCAGCTAATAGTTTACCCAAAATGGTAGGTACTCAGGAATATATTCTAAAAAAGTTGTCCCGTAAAAATTATTTCCCTACAATCCATGGTACCCCAAAGTCGCAAATTGCTGATTTTTGCATATTTATTAGAAATGGCCATGAATAGGGGACGGATCACAGATGGAGTATCTGTTATGGGAAGCCAAACAAATAAACTCCAAAACAGGTTTTTTCGTTTTTTGTTTTTTTTGTTTTTTAAGCCACACTTTTCAAGCAGCAACCTTATTTGCTTCTGCTGTGTATGGGCCAGATGTGCATGACTTGAGGACCATGATATGATATAGTTTGTGTGGAACAAATAAAAGACTGGTTGAGGAAATTACTTCAGGAGTCTCAAGTCTAGCCCCTTATTCTCTAGAGGAGCTAGCAAGTATAGCAAACAAAAGTTGATTCCACGTGTCAGGAAAGGGAGCAGTCATTGCCTTTGTCACCATCTATTCCGTAAATTGATGGGTGCCCCTCTTTCCTTAGTTGGGACAGCCTCGTTATGTCTAGCAGCTCAGCTTCAATGACATCCCACTCAATACTTCATCCACTACTGCTACCGCTGGTGGTAAGGGAGAAGGGTGCACCAAGCCACCAACCCAGGAACAGGCTTTCTTTCTCCTTTGCATGTTTCTGATGATGATCTATCCCATTCTTTTGCACTGAGCATAATATCAATTAAGGTCAAATATATTGAAGTTCCTGCTCATTCGTAATAGTTACTTGAAAAATGAGATGTGTGACGAAAGGGGTGAATCAAAACCCCAAAAAAAAAAAATCTTCATTTGGCTTAAATTAAAATATCATGTGTAACTTAAAGATTCAAATTTTTAATATTTATAACTAACAAATAGTTGTTAAATTTGAGCATTGATCATCTAGGGCGAAAGATATAAATAACAACCAAATATTATTGTAAAAATCGATGATAACAAGCTAATCTTCCATCTAACTATGTATAAAGTTGAGTAAGTTTACACACTTTTGCCAATTGTCATAACTTTATTGGTTAAATTATTAATTACTATTTATATTCATTTTGTGTGTTTTAGCATACGTACAATTCTTTTTTATTTTTCTTTACGTACTACACATGACCTTTCATTTTCTTCTTGATCAATTACTTTGAAATTAATCTCATTAATAAAAATTTACTTGTGCATATGTAAAAATACCACATCCATAAACCTAAAAAATTCAATAGCAAAGATTACTTAATTGATAAAATAAATCTAAACGATGAAAAAAAATATTATTGATGAAATAGTTATAATTTTTGGATTACATTGACATATTGTCTAACTAAACCTTGGTAAAGTACAGAAATAGGTCTAGTTCTGCCTGATTTATGAGTATACAGTTACGTCCTTGCACTATTGAATAACAGATTTTTTTTTCCAACCGATGCCCGATACAATTGTTTCTTTTTTCCTTTGGTGTCAATCATGATTTAATATACTCGTAATTTTTAAGCCAAGATGCCTATCATTGTTAAAGTGAAAATCATGCAAAGGAAGAGCTAATTGGAGACTGAGTATATTCCCAAGTAAAAGGTTAGAGATCTTACTTAGAGTGAGTAGGAGAGATGCCTTGGAAAAACACTGGGGTTTTCTGAGCGTCAGTGTTGTTTTCGACCAACTTGGACCAAGTAGTTAATCCCTCTTTAAAAGCAGCCAAACGGTCCATATCCTTGTAGATTTGGCTTCCTTTCTCAATGTAGTCCCATCTGAAATGCAATTTCATTACTTATTTTAGTCACAAACTTCTTGAAGAATTCTTAACCCAGAATTCTAACTTAACTTATTTTAGTCATGATCCAGATCAGCCATGACCCATGATGTAGTTTAGTAAGAAAATTATACGAACCCTTGGTTCCTTCCTGTGTGAATCCACCAATGCCAAGCGTTGAAGATGAGCAAATCCATCCCCTTCCAGGCATCGCCATTTTCAATTGCGTCCAGCTTTTAGTACCCTTCTTTTCTTTTCATTCGCTACATCCACCAGAAAATGGCTGAGGTAGTACATCACGGAGACATTGTACTCCTGTACACGTAAGTGATCATATTTCAATAATTAAAGTGACAATTATTTGCTTCAATGTTGGTACATAATTTCAAGGATCCGTAATATCAAATCGTCTCTTACAAACCCACTGTTTGACTTTTGCAACTTTTGGGCATGGTTTGGTACGGGAGGGCTCATCTAGAGTTTGTGTCAAGGCCCAAAAAAAACACGACTAAATAGATTCGATTTAAAAATGCATACAGTATTGATCAAAAAATATTGGTGCAGTCAAGTTTTCCTATTTTCCTTCTTCGAAGTTTAGAATCCATGTAACACAGTCTAGTAAACCAGTGGTATGATAAAAACAACATGCACGGTAATAGTCAACCCTAGATTAGTCATGCAATATTTACTATATATCATATTTTGGGGGAAAAGAATAATGATCAGCTCTAGTATTTCATTAAGATGATTAATCAACGGAAGTGAATCTACACCACAAGTGAGAGAAATGTTGAAAGAGTCCCTTTAGAACTACGCGAGAAATTAGATTGGCGCTGAGCTCCATACAACATGCACGTGAATGACTGCCATTGATCGGGACTTAAGGAGTCTCCCACAAACATTATCTTCTTTCCTTTAAACCTTTTCAGGAAATCCTGGCCGTCAAATCTGTCTCAAATAGATATAGGACAAATCAAATTTAAACAGACTTATGCAAGTGTTTGGCCACGTCAATGAAGTAGACAGGATCAACTTATAAGGTTTAGATGCGGCTAATGGCCCTATCTGTGTTAGGGTATATGCATTGTTGTTATAGTTACTACAACAATGGTTCATAGATGGTGCTACAAGAACTACGGCTGCTGTCTTTGAAGTTGGATCATTGTGTTTGGGAAAACGAAAGTACAAAAGAAAGTTAACAAAATATATGAAGCCTCACCCCACCCCAGACAAAAAAAAAAACAAAAAAAACCAAAAAAGGGGTAAAAACCTAGGAAAGAAATTGAAGAGACAAGAATGAGTGTTGCTACCAGTGAAGCCTGTTAAAAGTACAAAACCGATTCTTCAACCTTTAACCATCAATTTAAACTTTTAGTTAAGATGGTTCTTGAACACGGTATTAAAGGTTTTATGAGCGAGGGGTTTCAAGTTCAAATCTCAGTAGCATCTATATTATGATAGAGGGATATTTGCAGCATCCACGCTTCAAGCCCATACGACATTTGTGCGATGGGTATCTTAGAGTATACAACCAATTCTTGGATGTTTAACCATCAGTTTAGGCTTTTGGTTGAGATGGTTCTCGAACATAGCCAACAAGATTGTGTTACAGTATTTTTTCCTGGAAACTAAGGTTCGCATCAACAGTGGCGAAGCCAGGATTCAAACCAAGGGGGGGCGAGATTTGAATCCTGACTACGACTTTGCCATAGAATTATTAAAGTTTATAATCATGAGTAATTCACTAAATTAATCAATTATTTAACATAAATCTAACTAAAATTAGTAAATAAACATAATTATTTACAAAATAACAAAATTAAAAACAAAAATTGATTATTTTTGGTGTTGGGAAGAAACGAGCCTAAGCGATTAACGAAAAAATAGTCGAGAGGACGACTGGACGAATAAATATCCAAAACTCCAAAAAAATAACTTATAAGAGACTGAGAGGCCAAGCACTGCGGCGCCTACAAAGATTTGAATCCACAACCAAGCATAACAATGGCTACGACTTTGCCATAGAATTATTAAAGTTTATAATCATGAGTAATTGACTAAATTAATCAATTATTTAACATAAATCTAACTAAAATTAGTAAATAAACATAATTATTTACAAAATAACAATATTAAAAACAAAAATTGAGTATTTTTGGTGTTGGGAAGAAACGAGCCTAAGCGATCAGCGAAAAAATAGTCGAGAAAACGACTGGACGAATAAATGTCCAAAACTCAAAAAAAAAAACTTATAAGAGACTGAGAGGCCAAGCACTATGGCGTCTACAAAGATTTGAACCCACAACCAAGCATAGCAATGAAGAGGCCAACCACGACTCTGCCAAACATAACTTTGTGAATTATAACTGAACCAAATTATATATATATTAAGCTTTTTCCAAAAAAGTTGGGGGTCAATTGACCCCCTTACCCTAATGTAGCTCGGCCCATGCACATCAACTTGCTTCCAGCAAGCCTACTAATTCCATGTCGTAAAAGGAGGATGTTGGCTGGTGTGTGTAAGCTATTGGCTTTACATAGGTTTGTCACTTGTCTTTTACTATTGGCTATGTGGTTCTAATTCCAGTGACAAACGGAAAGAAAAGATTAGTAGGCATCGAACCTAATTGCCATCGAAAGAAAGAATAGACAACATTTTATTTCTTTTTATGGATTTGTCATTCCACCTACAGATTAGCTACCATCTTTAATAAATCTTTGATAAATTGAAGACTTATAATAAGTTTTCATAACACTCTCATCAAATGACAACTGTGGCTGTCTGAATTTAATTTAAAAAAGAAAAAAAAACAGGAAACAAGAACAAAAACCAAATAATATCCATCTGCGATATAAAGTTGGCCTTATCTTTTGCGCAACAATTCAACATCATATTTAAAATAACAAAGAACAGTTGGGGCGGGAAAACCAACTTGGAATTCCACCACCAACAAATAAAAAAATGAAATACCTTGGCAAAGCACAAGCAGTAGGCTTCCATTGATACCGAAGGTAGCGTTGATCAGGCCGTCCGGTCTTTTGACAATCAAATTCTTTGATGATGAAGGGGCATGATGAAGTGTTGTAGTAGGAAATATAATCATCACCGTACTCCCAACTTCGTTTAAATATATCGCAGTCGTTCAAGCTTTCTTCTGCAGTGGCCAGGCACTGAGGATGAGAAACTAAAAGAAACATGGCAAAGGCCAAACCCCAACCCATTGAAGTTAGACAGAGAAACAAGAGGGATGAAAGAGAATGAGTTTCTTTTGGGGAGGGAGGAAGAGACAACAGTGGGTTTTATGATGGTGGGAGGGGGTGAGAATTGCATTATGGTTTCAGAATCCGCATATCATTTAGCGAATGGGGACGGCGAAAAAGCCAAGTCTAGCTATTTATTTTATGGGATAGAATCTTGTGAAACCCTTTATTTATTATTTCTTTTATCCATTCTAAATCGCAAATTATTACGTATAACTGGTTGGACACTTCATTTGTCCACCCGGTCCCACCTCCCAGCGGTTATATGCGTTGTCTATTTGAACTGCCTCTTAGAAAAAAAAATATTCATTGTCTCAATTTTTGAACTTGTCGTCTGCCGTTTTCATTCTCTCTCATTCTCGCACTCAGTGGTCAATGTTGCAATTGCTTTAGTATTATGCCAGTTCGTATCAAATGGTTGAGTTTGATTTTAACGTTGCTATTGATGTTGAATCTTCATCAAACGTGATTTCATCGTCAGGTTTGATATCGTTTTTGAATCTCTATTTTTGTGCTCGTATTTTGAAGTTATATGCGTGGTTTTTGATTAGTTAGTTTCGAGTTGTTTGAATTGGTATGCATTCATTGTTGTGATGTTGTGATTTGACATTATAATGCAATTGTTATTGAGTGGATTATTTTGCGATTTGCTGTTCTGCATTTTGGCATAATGTTTGATTGATGGTTTTAGTTGTGTTTTGTGTTAATTTCGGTTAAGATACAAGTATACAACAGTTTTTTGGGTTAATTGTTGAATATTATGTAAGTTTTAGTTGGTGACATATCAGAAACGATTGCTTATCGTTATAAGTTTTTGGCTCACTAAATATAGTCGTTGACTCACTGGTGGTATATATTTCACTCACTAAACATAATATGTTACGTTGTACTACATAGCAGTTTTTTGCTCACTAAAAGAAACGTTTAGCTCACCTGAATTGAAGCGTGGGCTCTCCAAGTTTGCATTGTAGCTCATCACAAATATTATAGTTGTTTTTCTATATAATATTTTTACTATTGCTATGTACCTATTAGAAACAACAACTTACCAATATGTGTTTTGTGCTCACTACATATAGTAGTTGGCTCACTAATAAAAATAACTTCAGCTCACTGAGATTCCGATTGTATGCATGAATCCATGTATGCATGAATCATTTATCAGTTTTTGTGCTCACAAAATGTAATTCCTATATTCAATCTTGTCCCTATCATGGAACAAAGTCCGTTGCCTTCGACCATGCTACATAGCATTCTATGCTTACTAAGACAAGCTTTTGGCTCACTGGAATGAAGCCTGTGCCCACCAATGTTACATTATAGCTCACCATAAAAATTTTTTTTTTTTTTGCAGATGATACTTCGTTTAATACATCTACATTAGATTGTTGTGTTATTGGGGCAGTTGATGTTAATGATTATGTTAGGATTTTACGTAATCGTACTGGTGGTTTAAAGAGCAAAGGTGTGGCTTCTGATGATGGTAATGGTGCTGGCAGTATATCTAACTATATTGTGATTGATAAGGAGAAATGTGTAGATGGTGATGAATGTGTTGTTGAAGTTAAGGAATGTGAAGAATCACAGCTGATTGGTAAAAGGGTCAGTTCTCTAGATGCTGCATTCGAGGTATACAACGAGTATGCTTTCCGTAAGGGTTTTTCCATTAGGTGTGACAAGTTGCGAAGGAGAGAGGGTTCACAAGAGGTTCGTTCAAGGGAGTTTTGTTACAGCAAACAAGGTGTTAAAAGGCGTCTAGGGAAACAAGACAAGACATTTACCAAACGGAGCCAGAGGTGTAATTGTAAAGCTAAGGCTATATTTTACATTGAACCAAATGGGGAATGGGTTTGTAACAAGTATGATATGGTTCATAATCACGAACTGCTTTTAGAAGATGAGGTGCATAAGTTGAGGTCACGTAAAAAAGTCGAGAAAGCTCATGTGGACTATTTCCAAAAGATGAGGAGACATGCTATGAAAGTTTCACATGCGTATCGGCTTCTAAGAAATGAGGCCGGAGGTTCACCATCACTTGGCTTTAGCGAAAGGGATGCATATAATAGTATTGCAAATGAAGTCAAGAAAACTTTAGATGGAGGCGATGCCAACCATTTCATGTGTGTTTTAGAAGCTAGGTGTGGTAATGAACAAGATTTTTTTTATAAGTTTAAATTTGACAAGGATGATTATTTGATGTGCTTTTTTGAAGAGATACACAAATGAAATGTGATTACATGTTGTTTGGTGATCTTCTTGTATTTGACATAATATATAGGACCAATCGTTATGAAATGATATGTGCACCTTTTATTTGTATGAATCATCATGCGAAGAATGTTATGGTGGGATGTGGGTTTTTGCTGAATGAGAAGATTGAGAGTTTTGTGAGGTTATTTGAAACATTCTTGGAAGTTATGGGTAATGTTCAACCAAAAACTATGATGACGGACCAATTATTTTCTATGGCAGTAGTCCCCTTGGCAAAGTATAGGTTGTGTAATTGGCACATCTTGGAGAACTCCAAAAAGAATATTGGTCATCTTAGAGTATTGGGTGGATTTGTTGATAAATTTGACTATGTTTTGGTGAGATGTGATACAGAAGCAGAGTTTAACTTTTGTTGGCAGAGGTAAGCCCTGTCTGTGCTTGCTGATTTTTAATGTGCTCATCAAGTTATTGCTTTATGCTCAGTAATTTTTAGTGTCTACTCACCAAGGCTATATGTTTTGCTCACTGGACTATGCCTTATGCTCACCATGGTTACATTTTCTTCTCGCTAATTTATTTTTTTGGTAACTGGTTTTGTGTGTTAGGCTGGTTGAACAGTATAATTGTGCTAAACATGCTTGGTTGGTTGGACTGTTTTGGTTGAAAGAAAAATGGTGTCCAGCCTATTGCAAGGATTTTTTCTCTGGTGGAATTTTATCATCACAAAGAAGTGAGTCGACAAATGCTTCTTTGTCAAAGAGAGTCAACGCCACGTGTGGGTTGTTTGATTTTTACAATATATTATGTGATTTTGTTACTGAGTGGAGGATTAAGGAGAAGGACGAGAATGTGAAAAATAAGGATGGATTTCCCGAAATGTACTTGCCACATGTTAGCATTTTGCAGCACGCTTCAAAGATCTATACGAAGAACTTGTATAAAGTATTTGAGAATGAGTCCATTAAAGGAGAAGGGTGCTGTCAAGATCTTCTTAGCTCAAGTGAAACCCCGTACAGTACAGAGCATACATATGTTGCGTATGAGAATTGCCTTTTGAGGAAGTTTGGGTTTGTGGTTAGGTTTAATCTACCAGACCATAACATTGTTTGCAATTATAAAAAGTACAGTGAGAGTGGTATTCTCTACTTCCACTGCTTGCGTATTTTCAATGTTCATTGTATGGCTAAAGTCCCTTATGAATATATTTTGAAATGATGGACTAGGCTAGCAAGACCCCCACGGGCTGTAGAAGAAGCTGCAAGTAGTAGTAATGCATCTGATGTTCCTGGTTCCATATGGAGGGTTCAGATGCAGAGGCAGTTTGAGCCTTTGCTTCGTGCACGTGAATCAAATAGTTAAGCAAGAAAGATATGTGAAGAAGCCTTTGCGAAGCTGAAGGGTGATTTTGGTGTTGTTATTGGTTCTGTTTATGTTTCTGACACTGAAAATGATCAACAGTCCAGTGGTGGTAACAAAATCATTGGTAACCCTAAAGGTTTGAGGAAGAAAGGTGAAAGGAATGTAAGGTGGAAGAGTATGATGGAGAAGATATCAAACATTGGAAGGCAAGGTTTTGTTCAAGGAATGGAGGAGTTGTGTCTCAAGATCAGGTAAAATTCTATTGATAAGTTGATTTAATAATCTATATTTCTTATATTAATATCGTTTTGGAGTTTGCTGATTTTGCTGCTAATACCAGTACAATTAATTTGTGTTTTTAGCTCACTAATTGTTTTGATATGCTCACTACTATATGGGCTCCGCTCACGAAATGTTTGTATTAGCTCACTACGTTTTCAGTTCTCACATTGTTACCCTTACACGTTGCACTTACTATATTTATACGTTGGCTCACTACATGCATATATATGCTCACTACCAATACGTTTTTGCTGTGGTGGTTTAGGTTGTTACTGTAGGTTCATCTAATGCCCCAGTTACATCTAATCTAGCAGTAGACTTTAATGAAATGTATTGGGTTTTTAGCTTGATTTTTGATGAAAGGTTAAGGCAAACAAATGGGGATACGATTCATAGCAATCAGTATTAGTTGAATCAATAGCATGACTTGAATAAATATTTTTAATGTAAATCTGTTTCTTGATTAATAGTGGTCGAATGTGTATTCTTTATCATCATGATGTGTTTTTCTTTAAAGTTTAAGTAAATGATGCTGAATAATTTTGAAGGTTATAGTAGGGTTAATACTTTTGACACTTATAATTTGTTGCTCACTACTGAAGATTCACAGCTCACTAGTTTTATGAGTTAGCTCACTATTTTCATAAAACTAATGTAATATTTTTGATGACTTTACATTGTAAAAGAATAGCATTGTATGACAATGACATGTTGAACACTTTAATATTTGAGTTAACATTACAAAGAAAATATCATTGTAGTTTGATTCTGCATGCATTTATAGAATTTAGCATAGTAAAAGATATAGCTCACTGGATTTTGATACGAGCTCACTCCATGTGTATTCTAGCTCACTGGAATTTGATATAGTGATCGATTAAAGATATCAAATAGTGAATGTTGTTTACTAGTAGTGCACCATCATTAAAAGTATGAATAGTAATAGTCTAAGTTAAAATTAGTCTAGTTAAAAATTAGACTGTAAACATAAGTTTCTACAATTATTCTAACTTAAAGTAAAGCTGATTAGTCATGATGTTTACACTTGAGGCTGGACTGATTTTAAATTCAGTTCTGCTTGTTGTTTATCATGGAACTCTTTGGCGAGCCTCTTCACATTTTTATATATGTTGTCTTCATTGTTGACGATTTCATAGCAGTATCTTGATCGCATTACATCAAGTAGATTTTTATCCTGCAAATAAAACCCCAAAAAAAAATTTAAAAATGAACCATTAAGAAGTGTTGTATTTATTTTGAACATATTTCTGTAGAGAACAAATGTTTGGTAAACTTACTTCATTTTTCTTGAAGCCATAGTCCCATTTATCTCCTTGTCCAAAATAAGTCTCCATGTGCCTTATGCAAAAAATTCCACAGTCTGCAACATTATCTATTGTCCTCCTTTGCATTCTCATTCGCACTGGTTTCATATTCTTTACAATTTCATGTTTGGGGTGGCCAACACTGTTTTGAAGAAATCTTCCAAAAGATCTTGTCTATGTAGAATAAGTAATTTTGTTCAGCTTACTGGAAATGGGTATTAGCTCACCAAATATGTGTGTTGGCTCACCACAAATGTGTGTTGGCTCACCAAATATATGTGTTAGCTCACTACATATACATATGAACTCACCAAATACATGTGTTAGCACACCAATATTATGTGTTAGCTCACTACACATACTTATTGGCTCACCACGTATGTGAGATAGCTCACCAATATTATGTGTTAGCTTAGCAATAATATGTGTTAGCTCATCACATTTGTAAGCTCACCAGTTTTTTGTGTTGATGTATTATAAAGTAAATGATTCAGTGAGCATTTGAACATACCACTAACAGATGGGTTTCTCCGTGCGTGGTTTTGTATGGAGCAGTGATATGCATGTTGTCAATGATATCAAGCCTTTCCTCCTTTAAATCAAAGCAGAAGACGAAAAAGTGCTTCTTGTGACATACGGGGAAGAACACCTTGAAATTGGAGAATGATTAATATAATATAATGTGATGTTTTTATATACAATTAAAATATATTATATTATTGCTTGCCAGATGCAATAGTTTTCCGGAGATCCATTTGTCACATCTCTGGAATTCTTTGTGAAGAATTGTTTCAAAATCAATGTTCCTTGCCTCCACTGATTATGTTGGATTTATCTAGGGGTCCAAGGTTGACTGAATGTTTGCAGCAGTACAATTAGTTGCTTGATTATGTGCATTTGTGTAATGTAAAATAAGTCTGTACTTACCATTGCATCAACTGATGCAAAAAATCTTCTTGGAGATCCTTCACTTCTCTTTCTCTCCAAATTGTTGAGGATAGTAGGCCAAACATTGATCACCTAGGCATCAATGTATTCTCGTGGACACATGGTTGACATGTGATAACGATATGCAACATGTATGTCGTTATCAAAGATTTCTTCACTGGTTCAGTAAGAAAAGTAAAAAAATAATGAAAGTTTATATTCATTTTATTTTAAGTGCTTTTAAGTGTGGTATGTGTCAGAGTTATGTGCTGACTTTAAATCAAGGTCCTGTGACGGATGGAATACATATTCAGCTACCATCCTCTCCTGGGCTGACAAATCCCTTGTAATCTTGGTTATTCTTTACACAAAAGGAGAGCAGCGGGGCTCTGTTGTTGGGCCTTTCTCTCTCCTTGGTTGATGTATGAGCTTCTTGCCATGCTCTTCTCCTGCATACATAATATGTGTAAGTGCTCACTAAAATAGTTGTTGAGCTCACTGAAATACTTGTTATGCTCACTATCATATATGTTGTTTATAGTCGGCCATATGACCTGCTCAGTAACACATGTGTTCTGCTCACCGAGTTATACTTTGTGCTCACTAAAATATAACTTGTGCTCACTAACATATGTGTTCTGCTTACCAAGTTATACACTACACTCACTACAACATAACTCTTGCTCACTAACATATGAGTTCTTCTCACCAAGTTATACTTTATGCTCACTAAATTTTAATTTCTGCTCACTACCATATGTTTTCCACTCACCAAGTTATTGGTTATGCTCACTAACATATGTGTTATGCTCACCAGCTCACTAACATATGTCTTCTGCTCACCAAATTATACGGTATGCTCACTGAAAGTGAAAGCGTGGTCGATGAAAATCCTTACCATCCTTTTTTTCTTTTTTGTTCTTTCCTTCTTCTCTGCCTTAACGTTTCTGCTCTCTTTCAGTTATTTTTTGCTTTTCTTCCCTATCTGTTTGTATCTCTAGAATAGGTGCTGGTGGTAGTGTTTGAGATGATTCATGTGGTGGTTGTGTCTTAAGGGTTTATGAAGGTTGTTGTGGGTGGGAGGGTGGTGGTGTTTGATGTGCCTTTGGAGAAGGGGAAGGTGGTGATGTAAGATGTGTTTGTGGAGGAGAGGAAGGTGGTGGTGATTGATGTACCTTTACGGGAGGGAAAGGTGGTAGTGTCTGATGTGCCTTTAGAGGAGGGAAAGGTGGTGGTGTCTGATGTGTTGTTGGAGGAGGGGAAGGTGGTGGTGATTGATGTGCCTGTGGATGAGGGGAAGGTGGTGATGTCTGATATGTCTCTGCTAGGGGGGAGGGTGGTGGTGCTTGATCTACTTTTACAGGGGAGAGGAAGGTGGTGTGTGAAGTGATGCTGGTGCTGTTGGTGTTGCAGTGGTTGGGCTTTGGCTATCATCAATCAGCTTAAAACTTGGCATGTCATTGCCACATTACCTTGATGCAGAAACTTTGCTGTTGGTGCTGCTGGTCTATTATTGCCTTACAAATGCATTCTCCAATTCAATTATGGCCTCAAGTACAGCAGCTCTGTTCCACCATTCATCATCTTGACTGAATAATGGTATCTCAGCAGTTTCATCGCCCTTTTCTCTTTGTGTCATTGGTGGGGATTTGGAGATTTAACCGTCACAGTAGAAAGTGAACATGCTTATGGTCTTATCTCTTATCTTCTTGAGTGCTTCATTATTTTAGTACCTTTTTGACAAGTAGTTCATGAATGCCCTGTACCTCTTGAATGCATTTGCTAAAGCCTTTGTTACTTCAGCCACTTCTTCCATATCTTTCTACAATGTGGACAACATTCAAGTATTGTAAGATATTAGATACATATTTGGTAAAAATATTTCATTGTGCTTGATTGATATAAATCAAACAAAGAAATAAATGTTTCCTCTAACTTTGATGGTTCATCATTTTCTGGTAAGATCTTTTGATGTTCTTCTTTTTTTAGCTGAGGTTGCTTTTGTAGAGGTGGGTCGGCATACACTTCCTTGGGTATTTGTATTGGGGGCTCCACTCTTCCCTTTCTAAAGCCTTTTGGCCCTTCTGTTCCAGCAAGTTGATTGGCTTTTCTCTCTTCTCTGACTCTTTCCCTTAGCTTTTCTGTTATCTAGCCCTTGATTGTCGGGAATTGCCTCTGAATAGTCCTTCTTGTTAAGAGAATGCGGTCAAGATATAGCATCTGCAAGAGAAATGTTCTTTGCAATCAGTCTGTATAGCTTACCAAAAGTTTTCCTATGCTCACTAAAATACACCTTTTGCTCACTATAATGTATGTTGCACTCACTAAAGTATATGCCATGCTCACCATGACATATGTTAAGCTCACCAAAAGTTTTGGACTGCTCACTAAAATACATCTTCTGCTCACTATAATGTATGTTGCTCTCACTGAAGTATATGACATGCTCAAAATGACATATGTTTAGCTCATTAATTATGTATGTTCAGCTCACTAATATATGACATTCTCCTCAATGAAAACATGATATTCTGATATAGTATGAAAAACTTACCATCAAGAACATAATAGGGCCATCGAAGTTTGAAGCCCTCTTTTTGACAGATTCACATAATCTGTCAATGGTGTACTAACACCAATCAATTGATGCTATGTCCTTAACACGAGCAACAATCTTAGCAAAATAGGGTGCGTAATGTACGTTCTTTGAACCATTGAAGAAGCATGATACCATGTACATTACAAAGTTTCTTTTGAAACTTTCCCCTGCATCAGTCTTACTAAGAATGTATTGTGGCATTTGGTTCAGATTAGGGGTCTCATCTTGTAGATTCCAATCTTTTCTCCATGTATCAAGGACTTCATTGTATTTGGCATCTTTGGGCTTTTTGCCATAAAACTCCTCAATTTTCCTTCCACCAATGGGGAGTGCCAATGTGATATGTACATCCAATTGTGTAATCTCAATCCTTTTGTCTGGTGATATGTACAAGGTGACTGAGTACAGGTCAAATCTGTCCACTAGCCATTTGTATAAATCCCCTGGCCATTCTGTGACCTGTAAGTAGAGGGATCCTCCAAACCCCATATCTTACATTGCCTTTGTCTATGCCGTATTGAAATTAGCAATCATGCCAAAACATTCTTGATTGAAAGATCTTCTTGTGCTTTGTGTCCCCCTCTGCAGGCTTTGACACTGATTGCATAGACTTGGGGCCTTCAACAGGTACAATAGTACTTTTTTGGACATGCTATTTCTTCAGGGATTTATGTTCTTTTTTATGCTTTGTAACGCAGAGCTATGCACTCTTTACAGGAGGTTTAGGACTCTTTTGCACATCCTCCTTGTTCTTAGGTTGTGACTTAACAAACTTTTTTGCCCTCATTGCATTTTTTTGGCCTAGACTCTGTTCCTTCTTTTATCTTCTTTATTCTCTTCACCAATACTTCATCATCAGAGTTTGATTCATCAACATGTCCAGGGGGAGGTATTTTGTAAGTGGTGTCCCCCACAGTGTCATCTGTTTCCTCAAAAGGTTGTTGATGACTGTCAGTAATTATTTTTTCAGAGCTTTCTTGTGCTGTATTTTTAAGAGCATTGGGGGAGTTTCTGCTGTGCATTATTTTCCTTTTTAGCAGCAGGAACTTTAGTCTTTGCCCCGATGCTATAGTGCCTTGTTGAGGTGAGATTGCTGCTTTTTGTTGCTATTGTCCTCCCTCTTCCTAGTGAGTAGGCTGTGATGGTTGCATAGCATGCACACTCGGTATTTTTTCCAGCACCAGTTTTGGTTTCTCCTGCTATAGGAGCTTGTGACTGTTCATCTTATGAAGTAGGTGGAGTGCTACAAATATTTATGTTTTTCCTAGCCTCTTGTTTCAGCCTTCTTTTAGTTGCAGTAGTATTTGTTGAACTGGTTTTCCCAGCAGGGGTTGTCTCCATTGCGGTGGATAGGGTCTATTGATGCTTTGGTTAAGCTGCGTTGGTTGCTTCTTCTGCAGCTGTACATGGTATATTGTATAAGTGAATAAGATGTATAACTAAATAAATTTATAATGTTTAATGTAATGTGGGTCTCAATATATATATTTCAGCTCACTAAAATAGAAGGTATGGTCACCAATATTATAGGTCAGCTTACTAAAATAAACTATCTGCTCACTAGAATTATAGGTCAGCTCACTAAACATAGTTGTCTGCTAATGATGTGTGAGCTCACTAAACGTAGTTGTCTTCTCACTATAATAAGAGGTCAGCTCACTGAACATAGGTGTCTGCTCAGTGCAATTATACGTCAGCTCACTAAATATAGTTGTCTGCTCACTGCATTTGCTTATCAGCTCACTAGACATTTGTATTGGCTCACCAGCCCATATGTCAGGGCTCACTATTTGACAGGTATTAACATAGAATATAATGTATACATACCTTGGCCTGATTTGTGAGTAATATCATCTTGCATTCCTTGACTTATTTGATTTGTTTTGTTTTGATCATTTGGGCTTTAATAAAAAAGGAAAAGATAATGTTAGCACAGTGAACTACACTATGTTTGTTTTTCATGTATTTCAAGTGGTAATTACCTAATATTCACTTGCTCAGATGAGATGTCTCTGACAACCTTCATAATGATGTCTTGAGGGCCTGTGATTGACCCTTCTGTCTTTGAGCTATGTTCTGAAATAGTATTGAATATTATGTTAATATTACAGGAAATGTGATAACACACTAGAATAAGCTTAGTAGCAATTTAAGGTAAGGCACACTAGGATGTAAAGTAAAGCTCACTATATTATAAGAGAGAAGTCACAATAGAATGCGTATAAAGACAGGAAATAGCATGGCTCACAATAATATAAGGTACAACTCACTATACATATGAAACAGTATATGAAAAGAGATTGGTGTTCGAGATTGCACACTTTAATGTATGGTTCCACTCTCTAAATTTAAGCTATGGCACACTAGAATGTAAAGTACAACTCACTATATTATAAGAGAGAAGTCACAATAGGATGCATATGTTCATAGGAATTAGCATATTATTCACAGCTCAATACAGTTTTGTCATGGCTCACTATATTCAAGCAATAGCTCACTAAAATATATGGCATAATGCACTGGAGCATGCATATATTGACAGGCACTAGCACATAATATATAGCTCACCAGATTTTTGTCATGTCTCACTATATACAAGCCTTGGCTCACTAAGTATGGCACACTATGGTGTAAAGTACAGGTGACTATATTATAAGACGGATGTTAGTATAGGATGCATATGTTGACAGGAACTAGCATATTATTCACAGCTCACTACACTTTTATCATGGCTCACTATATTGAAGCCATAGCTCACTAAAATATATGGCACAACTCACTGGAGCATGCATATATTGACAGGCACTAGCACATAATGTACAACTCACTAGATTTTTGTTATGGCTCACTACATACAAGCCTTAGCTCACTACATTATAACACATGATTCAATGTAGCAGACACATGTGTACAGGAACAACCACATACTTTACAGCTCACTAAAATGAAGATATGGCTCCCCACAATATAAGGTACAACTCACTATAAAATAGAATCCTAATAGTTGAGGTAAAAGTGTCTTGGATGTATTAGTGAACATCAAGGTAAATGTGTTCATTGTAAATTTGCAGATAAAATCAGGAACAAGCACATACTGCTCATTGGTTATGCACATTTACTTACTAATATTAGGTTTAAGAAGTCTTAAGGCTGTCAACATACCTCTTCTGAGGAGTGTTGATGCATCACTAGCAGATCTCTTCTTCGATGCTGATGAAAGTTGAGCTTCCATCTGTAAACATTTGAAAAACGCGATAATGAGTGTGCAATTTTGTTAAAAACTAGAATGCCAAACGAATTTATCGTTTTCTTTCGATCACGCCAATAAATTTCGAATTTGCTAAAACTTACCTCGATTTTGTTTGCTTGAAACTTCAGTGGTGATTTTGCGAAGATTTCTTGATAAAATCGGTGAGAAAATGTAGCATAATTTCTCCAATTGAGGAACGAAGTTGAGTGGGTTTTGGGAGAGAGAAAAAGAGGGAAGTTTTTGGGTCGTGATGTTTTGAAGTTGCAACAGTTATGTACTTTTTTTTTTTTTTAGGTGGCGGGTTATTCACTTTTTGCATGGTAAGGGCGCCAATTAGGCAGTGGGTGGACCTGGTTTACAAATGCAATTGCACAACCGGGTGGACGGTATAATTACTGATTCTAAATATATGAATAAAATAAATATTGAATTTTTACTATCCTGATGTGGCATAAGTAGATTGATAATATCACTAATAAAATACAAAAATTTTAATGATAAAAATTAAATAAAGTAATGTATCAATATACTTTTAGCATACTTTTT
>NCQV01055715.1:0-11668 GCA_002740545.1 Lophocereus schottii | reverse complement strand
TAATCTTACGCTTACCCAAAGCCTTAACTAATTCTATCGACTTACCTGTAAGAGACCCAATATTCCAGGACGCTAGGCGCACCTTCCGCAGCCCTACAACCTTCCTACCTGAAGATCCGATTGAAATCCATAGTGACTATCAAGTCAAGGCCCACTCAACACCCAAGAGGCTCCCAAGTCAAAGCCGATTGAAAGCAAGGGGTGAGCGGCACCACGTATCCGATTGAATTTTTAAGAACCAAAACCGGACCCGATTGAAACCATGTCCTAAAATTTGGACTCAATCTCAGATCTGGTTGTGAACGGGTTCTATTCTGTGTACCCGTCCCTAAGTCATTTGTTATCTTTTTTCTCATTTTTGCCTAACAAAATAGAAAAAAGAGAGATTGAAAGAAGTTGAGAACCCAAATCTGAAGCCAAATTCCTAAAAAATAAATTATAAATTGAAATCAAATTTGCAATAAATAGCAAATAAGATTCTAAAACAATCATAGAGAATTGAAGGCAATATTAATAACTAACCTACAAATCAAGATTACAAAATGAATAACAAAACTAAAATTTATTTTAAGTCACATGAAATAGAGAGAGAAAGAGATGGAAATCGTGAAAATAATATAAAAATAAATACCCAACGAGCAACAAGACTCATGAGAAGAAGAACCAAAACTTGAAGGAAGCAATTCACTGGGGTCGAGATGCATAAAGAGTAAGTCGGAGATAAATTAAAAGTTTTTAAAAAAAAGAATGGTTCAATTGGGGTGGTTGGGAGTTGAATCTTGGCATAGAAAATACATCATTTAAGGAATAAGGGTTTACTTTCTTTTATTTTCTTCATCAAAATTCTTTAAATTTTGACCTGGTACAGGGTATTGGTCCGGTTTCAAAACATCAAGGGTTGGACTGGGTCCTAAATTTTGGAACTGGGACTAGAACCGGTCTAGGTCCGGGTCTGTACCCGCTGGGTCTAAACTAGTTCTGAGTCTACAATCGGGTGCCCGATTGTTTTTTCACCTCTATTCAAAGCCCAATCAAGGGCCCGATTATCTAAGCAAGGGTCTAATTAAGGGTCAATCCTCAGTCCAGCTCGACAATCAAATTGACAACTTGACATATTATTAAGTTAATAAATCTGCTATTCAAGCACCAAGTTAATGCAGACTCTTAAGTCAAATCAATGCAAGCAAAAGCCTAATTGTAGGCTCACAATAAGGTCAAGGTCCATCTTAACCTTTAGGGGGGGGGGAGGGATTTTCTTACAAATAGACCCCCATCCCCTTTATTCAAAGGTGGATAATCTAATAATTCACTAAGACTCAAGCACTCTCTCTCTAAAAGAACATAACAAGCACCTGAAGTAGGTGCCAACTCAAACATCAAATATTTATCATCGTTGAGATTTGGCCTCTTAGGTTCTCTCAAGATAAAGTTCATTCAAATTCATTAAATGAGCTCGAAATAGAGAATTACTTTAGTTGTATTCAATATAGAGATTGTACATACATGTACAATATCAATACAAAAATTCAATATATTACCCAATTTCTTGACTAATTTGTTTTACGCTTGAAATTTGTGTTCATAAATTTTTGGCATATCTGATGGGACTATCTCAACCTCTCATCTCTTTCTCCTAAAAAAATAAATCAAGACTTTCTAGTTTCAAGAGCATCCTCTACAAAGAAGGCATGACCATGAAGCATGTTGCCTCTCAATCTTCAAAGAAGAAGAGCACCATATCTCTCTTTCATAGATCCTATGAAATTGACGCCATCTCTAGTAGGCGAACCCATAGAATGGAGACAAGAGCCATGGCAAGAGCTAATGTATCAATCGTCATTAGGCAAACAATGACGCTCGCACCCAAACTCCGAGACTTGAGGATGAAGCAAAAAAAAGTGCCTTGTTGGATGAATGAAGTTCAAACCTCACCCACCTTCAATATTCAATTTGTGAAGTAGAAGGGGACTATAGTAGTGATTCTTCTTCACCCTCACCAAAAGGGGCTCTGTTGTCAAAAACTGAAGCTAAGTCCTCAAAAGCTGTTGTCATGCCAGTTATGATTACAGTCGCAAATAGCTAGGAAGAGGAGAAGGCTAATATGAAGGCCATCTAACAAAAACTCACCAGGGAGAGTGAACAAAAGGAAGTGCGCATCAAGCTTCAACAGAACAAGATTGCTAAGCCGACTAAGAAGTTAGAAAAGCATCAACTTAATCTTCCACAAAAGACTCAGAAAGTGAAGAGGAAAAAGTGTCCATCCATAATGGAGCTTTTGATAATGAAATGCAAGTAAAGAAAGGTGGTTATTCGAAAAACAACAGGTCATCTAGATCAATGACTATTGAACAAATTAAGACTTTATAGCAAATGCAGTTAAACCATAACTAGGAGGAGGTTCGTGTAGAACTCACCTATACACCAAATCTTACACTAAGATGGTTGATTCTCTTTGCATGCCCCACGGGTATCAGCCTCCTAAGTTCCACCAGGTTGATGGAAAAGCTAACCCAAAGCAACATGTCACACACTTCATTGAGACATGCAATAATGCTGGCATTGATAGCGACCTCATGACAAAGTAGTTTGTTCGGACATTGAAAGGCCTTGCCTTTGATTGGTATGCTGACCCAAAACCCGAATCCATTGACAATTAGGGACAAATGGAGTAAGAGTTGCTCAATAGGTTGTATAGCACCCAATACACTGTTAACGTGACTGAGTTGATAAACTCGAAATAATAGAAAGTGTAATAGTTCGACCCTAAATCATGTTTATTCATGTCATGAATCCATGTGATTAATTTCATCATATTTAAATCATTGTTTTCTTTGTTATTTCAATTGGGAGAATTTAAATAGGCGATCGCCTTGCAATTCAAGTTTTTGTTCTTGTTAAATTCTGGAGATCGTTATTAGGCCTTGATATTTATGAATTGAGCGATTTAATTATTTTTCATGACACCACAAACATTTAACCTCGAGCTTTGGAAAAAAAATAATAAAATTTTCAAGCGCACTTGGTTTGAGCTAGTTTTTGAACCCGAGCCCGTTTAAGGCCAATTTCAGTCCACTAAGACTTGATCCTATTTGTTTAGCTAATTACCCTTACTTAGGCCTTAATTATACTTGGTAAAAAGTAGATTTTGAGGGTTAATTTTCAGCAAAGTATTTATTTTGCTTAAGCTTTTGTTTTGCACCAAGCAAATTCAAGACATTTTTTCTCTCTTCTTCTCTCCTCCTTCTCTCTACCCCACAGCCTCACCAGACCAGCAAAGCCCAGCCCTTTTGTGGTGATTTCCGGCCACTTTGCGGCCAGCCTCTGGTAAGGGTTGCAACCTCCAACCACCTTCCTCCACCGGCTATCATCTTCCGCCCTTAAAATCACCAAATATCATCTTCATCTCCACTTATTTCAAGCTTAAAGTAGGTGGCTTCAATCTTGTTCTTTGGATTTTTGGTTTTTCTTCTTGTTTTGGTTGTTTTAAAGGTGGATCATGTTGTTTTGATTGAATTAAGAATTATTTTGGTGATGGATCATGGTGGAGTTGAAGTCGGATGATGCTAGGGTTAGGGTTACTTCTTAATCATGCAAGCTTCATGTTTAAGTGTTGGATATTAATTGTTTCATCCTTGATTTTGATCATCTTTTAATCTATTAAAGTTTATTATGATGTTTATGGTTGTTTGAAATGATGGGAGTGTGTTCAAGTTGACCTTAAGTTAGGGTTTTTATCCAAGAATGCATGGTTTGGACCAAACTAGTATTAAAGTTGAAGTATGTGTATATGTGACTAGAAAATGAGCTTTATTGGACATGAATATGAAGTGAAATTGAGTTTGATGTTTTTGTATGATATTGGGATGGACCAAAGTGTGTTTATATGCTTTTAAGGAATGGTTTAAGTTAAGGATTTGTGTGAAAAGTGAGGGAACAAACTCAAATAGCGAGGTTGGAATTTCCAGAAAAATAGGACAATTTTTGAGATGAAACTGGTAATGATCGGCCCAGCCAAAAATTATTATTTTTGGTGGATAGATAGGTCAGTATGTTAGCTTTAAAATGGCTCTTGAACCACATTGATCCGAGGTCTGTGGAAAAAGTTATGATCCGTTTACTGAACCTATGCAGGACGGACTCACAACTAACATGTTAGTGTTCTAACGCCATTTAGGAACCCTATCGTGGGAATCATGTTTTGTGTCCTCAATGAAAGTTTTAGAGGACTTCCTAATCTTTTCATATTTGGGTCTTAGGTCTCATCTCGAGGTTGGGAGTATAAGTTGTGAATTATTCTTTCTATACCTTCTTTATAAGCCCTTTTGCTCTGAACTTTCTATTGCGCCGTAAATCACATTTTTATGGTTTATATAGTTTCATCATGTTAGTTTAATCTATTAACTAGTTTGTAAAGATTCTTCATAAGCCAGTTTTAGTTAAAGGCATCATTTATAAGAATAATCTCGTTTTTGACCTCATGTTCCTATAATGATCTTTTGAACAAAATCAAGGCCTAAGCTTCCATTCTTTCCACTTTTGTGCATCTTATTATTCCGTAAACTTGCGTTTAAAACTTCCAAGTACGTTCATTGTCTGTATCTTTAGAAATCAGCACGTATTTATTAAAATTGTAATGTTTAGGTAAGTACATTAGTGAATCAATTTAATAAGCGCTTTATCACATAATTAGTGCCCCACCAGTTATCAGTTATAGGCCATTACCCTCGAGTTTTATTCCCTGTTTGAAAGTTAAAATGAATTACAAAGTGGGCCTAAACAAATTTTCAGTGTGTCTTTAACATTATAGGATTGCATATACTGAGTTCGAAATATTTTTATGTTTTGTTTTAGGAAACTGTTTAGTGAACCGCCCTCAGGCAGGTAGGACGGCTGAAGGTGATAAGTGAGCCAGGACTGTCCATGTGACTGGCGGTGTAGGAGTGCTGAGATGCTATCATATCATATTATGATGTACTTTGGAGTTGCAACTGTATATTTAAACTGAATTATGTATTTTGGTGTAATCCTTAAGATGATTGGGATGTTAGAACCGTTTTTGTATATAACTAAATGGTTTGAATGGTTGTGATGGTGTGAATGCCCTTGTTTGGGCAAACTTTGGTTTTAATGGCTAAGTTTTCATGTATAAGGGAAGCCTTGTCCTTTTTGGACGGCAGTAACGCTCTGTTTATTGGATTATTATTTTTAATTGGTGAACTTAAGCAGGTGAATGCAAGTAATGAACCATGTAATTTTTGGGTATTATAGATTTGGTATTAGAGTCAGCTTGCGATTTTCTTGAGGAAGGGAGAGTTGGAAATTGTAGGGTGATAATGGTTGTCGTGAGGGGGCTATCGTATACTACTGGAATGATATTAGAAGTGTGGTAACGATATTAGAATGCAAGTTGCTTCCATTTGCATGTTCCTTATTTATGGATATGTATGCCTCTCATATATATGTTTTCTTTGTTAGATGGACCCTTATGGCGTTAACATGTTGTCGGGTGGATCTGTGATTACTCACATTGCACTACTATAGGCTAGTATAGAGGCTTATGCATAGGACCCTTACTCTGAGTTTCGTAGTATTATGGTCCGTGCACAGAGACTGCTTTGGTCCTTACCCCCTAGTTGGCCCGTGGGTGGAGTTTAGGCATCGTTATCGTAACTTTATGATAACAGGGAACCCAGGCTTAAACGGCCTAGGTTTCAGGCTCAGGGGCTTGGAGAACTGTTACTACAAAGTTGTTATTAAGGGAAGAGTTTGATCAGAGAGGGATCACCATGGAGACGTTACAACATGTTTTTCCACCACATCAAGCGCCTTTCCCACCTGCATCCCTAACACTAGCACAGGGGCTACCCTTCCCGCTCGCACGAGGTACTCCACTGATGCCCGATGGCCCTAGGGAGGCTCACATGGTGATAGACTTCCCCGACATCCCATAGTTAGTGGTGATTAGTTCTAGGGATGAGGGCCACTATGGAGAGGAGGATGATACCGAAGAGGATGATCCTAAGGAGGATCAAGCCATTTGACGTGGTGGGGGTAGAGCAACAATAGGAACAGGAGGCTGATAAGTTGATGGTGGAGTTATAGGATGAGCTGGAGCAATAGGTCCAGCAGGAGATTGGTGATGCTGAGTCAGAGGCATCTACTAGTAGCTTCGATTCAGGCGAAGAACCTGATGATGAGTCTGACTCGGATTACGATCCATCTTGGGATCATTAGGTGGTTCTAGGGGTTGGTGTAGTGGTTTTCATTTTGAGCCCTGTATGTATATATAGTATGGTTGGATAGGATAGCTATATTTTATGTGGAATCTGACATTGTATATACTTAGTCCAATCCTTTCCAACTGTGATGACATGGTTTGTACCTCTTTTTGGTCATAGGATGGATCTAGTGTCTAGGGGCTATTTAGTATTTAGTGTTAGGGTAGGAGTCAGAGTTAGACTTGCTTACTCAGCTAGGTGTAATACGCTTTTGTTGCTCATGTATATAAATCAACAGCTATGTATGTAAGTAAGCCATTATGAAATGAAATGATGACGCTTTGAGTTATAAAATAATCTTTGAGCCGTCTTATATGTATTTATTAGGCATGTTTATCTTATATGTCTGGAGGTTCCAGTGTTTGAATTGTTTCATTTAATGTATGATCAGAATGTCTGAGTTGGTGCAAAACAACATGGAGGTTCATGTAGAGGACAATTTGGAGCAAGACCAGGGATCGGGTGATCAAGCCTCGTGCCAAGAGCCACAACATGATGGCACGCCACCATTGCCCTCTGAATTAGCTAGCAATTTAGGAAACCCGAGTTACTGGCCAACCTTAGTTGCTGAATTGATGAAGCGAATTCCCTAAGTACTTGCTGAAACCCCTCCTAAAGAGGATAAATTGGCAGATAGAGTAGTGCGGTGTAACCTTAAAGTGTATGATGGGAATAATGATCCAGTGGTATCGGAGGTACCAGAGAAAAAGAAAGTAAACATTAGGATATATTATTTGTCAGGTGAAGCTGATATTTGGTGGAACACTGTTAAGGGTGGGCTCGTAGGGCCTGAATTCACTGGAGTAAATTCTTAGCAGAGTTGAGGGTGAAATTTTACCCAGTTATGGTGCAAAGGCAAAAGGAGAAAGAATTTATGGATTTGAAAATGAGTGATAGCATGTCAGTGATGCAGTACACTAGTAAGTTCACAGAATTATCTAGGTTTGTCCGTGAATTTGTGCCATCTGAAAGGTTAAAGATAAGAAGGTTTGAGGAGGGCTTGGCCTTCTACATTTAGAATAAGTTAGTTGGACAACCAATTCTGACTTACCAAGAGCTATACGAGCGAGTCGCTGAAGTGGAGCACATGAACACGGAGTTGAGGGCCTTGAACCCAATCAATCAGAAGAGGAAAGGGATCGAGCGGGGAGCTCCCAGTGAGAGTGTAAATCAAAAGAAACCCACTCCTGCTCCTCCCAAGAGGCATCCTGCATGCTCTACAGAGCCCTGTAGGAAGTACGGAAGAACCAATCACACCACTCTTGAATGTCGCGTTGGCACCAACAAATGCATATGGTGTGGAAGTTCTGAACACCTCATCGCCGTATGCCCCCAACAACTAAAAGCAGTAGACAAGGGCACAGTAAAACCCTTGGCTCCGCTCCACCAGGGACCCCCGCCTTCAAGGCCTACAGCTGCAGGAAGGGCATTTGTGATGAACAAAAAGGAAGCTGCTACCTCTGGCACGGTAGTCACTGGAACTCTCTTTTACAATTCAAAGCCATTTTGTATATTATTTGATTTTGGCGCCACGCATTCATTTATACCTGCCCGATCTGCTATGCAATTGAGCCTTGAGAATTGGAGGATAGAAACCAATTATAAAATTAAGTTACTTAATAATTCTGTGATTGAGTGCCCCCTCTCTTATAAACTTGTCCGTATCACCGTTGGTGAAACCACCTTTCCTATGGATTTGATTCAATGTGATTTATCTGATTTTGACATCATTTTGAGAATGAATTGGTTGCACACTTATGGAGCCCAAATCGACTATGAAGATCTTAAGGTTATCTTGAAAGATGAAAAAGGGAGAAAAGTGTGTTTTCATGGGCAGAGAGAAGCAAAATCTTGTTCTTTGATTTCCGCTATGAAAGCGAGTAAGCTGTTATATCAGGGGTGTATTGGATATTGGTGTTATGCTATTGACACCCAAACAAAGGAAGAGGAAGCAGAGAATATACCTATAATTTGTGAATTTGAAGATGTTTTCCTCGAGGAGTTACTAGGACTACCCCCGCAGAGGGAAATTGATTTTGGAATCGAATTAATTTTTGAAGCCCAACCTAATTCTAAAGCCCCATATCGTATGGCCCCAACTGAGCTTAAAGAACTAAAGATTCAGCTAGATGGGTTATTACAGAAGGGCTTTATTAGGCCAAGTGTGTCACCATGGGGTGCCGCAGTGTTGTTTGCCAAGAAGAAGGATGGAACCTTAAGGCTATGTATTGATTACAAGGAGTTGAACAAGATTACCATCAAAAATAAATACCCTCTACCACGAATAGATGACTTGTTTGATCAACTATAAGGAGCAGGACTGTTCTTGAAGATTGATTTGAGGTCAGGGTACCATCAACTTAGGATTAAATCTGACGACATTCCTAAGACAGCGTTTAGGACCAGGTATAGTCACTATGAGTTCATAGTGATGCCTTTTGGTCTCACTAATGCTCCTGCAGCCTTCATGGACCTTATGAACAGGGTTTTCAGACCCTATTTAGACAAGTTTGTAGTGGTGTTCATAGATAACATCTTTATCTATTGTAAGGTCATAGATGAAATTTTTATCTATTCTAAGGACAAGAAGAAACATGCTGATCATTTGTGAATAGTATTGCAAGCTTTGAGGGAGCATCAACTCTATGGAAAATTAAAGAAATGTGAATTTCAGTTAGAGGAAGTGGTATTTTTGGGACATGTGGTTACAAAAGAAGGAATTAAAGCTGAACCCCAGAAAGGTGAAAGCAATCACAGAATGGCCAAGGCCTACCAATGTCACTGAGATTAGAAGCTTTCTGGTTTTAGCAGGTTATTACTGAAGCTTCGTCAAGGACTTTTCGGCAATAGCTTCACCACTGACCAATCTATTGAAGAAAGCAAACAAATTTGAGTGGACTGAAAGATGTGAGAAAGCTTTCCAAGAGCTAAGGCAGCGACTAACTACCCCCCCAATCCTAACGTTACGAATGGAAGGAAAGGAGTATACTGTTTATAGTGACGCTTGAAGAACGGTCTAGGGTGCGTACTAATGCAGGAGGACAAAGTAGTAGCTTATGGCTCTCGACAACTCAAGTCGTATGAGAAAAACTACCCTACCCATGACCTGGAGTTAGCAGCCGTGGTCTTTGCATTGAAAATTTGGAAGCATTATTTATATGGGGTACCATATAAGATCTATACTGATCATCAAAGTTTAAAGTTTATCTTCACCCAGAAGGAGCTCAATTTGAGGCAGCCGTTGGCTTGAGTTGCTTAAAGACTATGATTTGCAAATTCAATATCATCCTAGTAAAGCAGATGTGGTGGCGGATGCCCAGAGTAGGAAGGCGCAACATAGGTCAAACACTATAGTGATTACTTAATTGAACCTCTTGAGAGAACTTGAGGACTTTGGGATTCAATTAGTGTCCCATGGGCAAGGACTTTGGGATTCAATTAGTGTCCCATGAGCAAAGAAATACTCAAATATCAGCACTTACCGTATAGTCTTCCCTAGTGGAAGAAATTCGACTGAACCAAGAAAATAATCCCAAACTCCAAAGAATAAAGTAAAATTTAGAAAAAGGGAAGTCTCCAGGATTTATAATACACGAGGATGGGACCCTGCAGTTCCAAAATAGCCTATATGTGCCCAAAAATGGGAAGTTAAGAAAGCATATCCTGGAAGAGGCTCACAATACTCGTTATTCAGTGCATCTAGGAGGCACAAGATGTGCAAAGATTTGAGACAATACTTCTGATGGAATAATATGAAGAAGGATGTTGCAGAACATGTGGATAAGTGTCTAACTTGCTAGAAAGTTAAAGCAGAACATCAACGTCCTATGGGGGAACTACGACCCTTAGAAATCCCCACTTGGAAATGGGATTCGATCTTAATGGACTTTGTTATGGGTTTACCCCTTTCTGCCTCGAAAAAAATGCTATCTGGGTCATAGTTGATCGACTCACGAAGTCGGCTCATTTCTTGCCAATTAAGGATACTTGGGGAGTTGAAAAACTAGCCCGATTGTATGTTAAGGAGATAGTCCATCTGCACGGGATTCCTTTAGACATAATCTTAGATAGTGATCAAAGATTTCAAGCAAGTTTCTGGCAAGTGCTTCAAAAGGCCTTTGGGACCAAGCTAAACTTCAGTGGCTCTTATCACTCAGAAACAGAAGGGCAAACTGAAAGAGTGAATCAAATTTTGGAGGACATGCTGAGAGCTTGTGTATTAGAGTTCCAAGGGAAGTGGGAAGACGATTTACGTTTGGTGGAATTCTCTTATAACAACAGCAATCAGTCCACCATCAAAATGGCCTCATTTGAGGCTTTTTTATGGAAGAAAATGTAGAAACCCGTTGTGCTGGAGTGATTTGGATGAGGCATTGATTATAGGTCTTGAAATGATTCAAGAGACCATTAAAACAATAAGAAAGATTTGGGACATATTATGGTTGCCCAAAGTCGACAAAAAAGTTATGCGGACAAAGAAGAAGGCCTGCGTAGTTTCAAGTAGGCGATAAAGTTTTTTTGAAAGTTTCACCAACCAAAGGTGTCAAAAGGTTCGGAGTACGCGGCAAATTGAGTCCAAGGTACATTGGACCTTAAGAAATCTTTGAAAAGTTAAATCTCATCGCTTATCGTCTAGATTTGCCTGTAGAATTTGAGCACGTGCATAATGTGTTTCATATCTCTCAGCTTAGGAAATATACTCCAGATCCGGATTATACCATTGTATCTGAACCTATTGAAATCACTGAAGATCTAGTAATTTTTAAGCGCACTCGGTTTGAGCTAGTTTTTGAATCCGAGCCCGTTTAATGCCTATTTCAGTCTACTAAGACTTGACGCTATTTGTTTAGCTAATTACCCTTAATAGGCCTTAATTATACTCAGTAAAAAGTAGATTTTGAGGGTTAATTTTCAGCCAAGTATTTATTTTGCTTAAGATTTTGTTTTGCACCATGTAAATTCAAGACATTTTCTCTCTCTTCTTCTCTCCTCCTTTTCTCTACCCCACGGCCTCACTAGACCAGCACAGTCCAACCCTTTTGTGGTGATTTCTGACCAATTTTTGGCCAGCCTCCAGCAAGGGTTGCAACCTCCAACCACCTCCCTCCACCGGCTATCATCTTCCACCCTCAAAATCACCAAATATCATCTCCATCTCCACTTGTTTCAAGCTCAACGTAAGTGGCTTCAATCTTGTTCTTTGGATTTTTGGTTTTGCTTCTTGCTTTGGTTGTTTTAATGGTGGATCACGTTGTTTTGATTGAATTAAGAATTATTTGGGTGATGGATCATGGTGGAGTTGAGGTTGGATGATGCTAGGGTTAGGGTCACTTCTTAATCATGCAAGCTTCATATTTAAGTGTTGGGTATTGATTGTTTTATCCTTGATT
>NCQV01055694.1:20951-33558 GCA_002740545.1 Lophocereus schottii | reverse complement strand
CAAAATGAAATTCAGCAACCCATTTTAGCAAATACATAATTATGAAGCCTAGCAAACTACGAACTAACCAGTAATCATATAAGGCAATTCAAAGCGTTGAGATTAGCATGAATACGACACAAATTTCCCATAAACTTATCTGTATTTTCCTGGCAAACCCCAAATGGATGACTCAGAGTGGCCAACTAACGTGGGTCCCGATTCTTGAGAAGTTGCCCGCAATTGTTCGGACCAACCCCGTTACCACAAAGCCACTATTTCCCTACTTCATACTCTAAGAATAAAAACCCGTCCCAAACAAAGAAAATAACATGCCAAATGGATGACTCATACAGGGTACTCCAGCATACATAACCAACAACCAATATCACAACTGATAAACTCCCTACATCTGAAGCTATAAATACAAACAAGAGCATAGCGCCACGACCGCCCCAAAAAATACATTACACCTTAAATGAGAAATATACACAGCAGTATCAGCAGTACCAGGTTCGCATCCAGTTTCCCGAACAAATTAGAACAAAGTATTAGTCAAACAGTTTCTTTAGGTGCGATAAAAACATAAAGACACTAATTTTGAACTGCTTAGAGCTTAAATAATTCAATCTTTTCGACACAACCATGATTAAAATGAACAATCCAGAAAAAAAAAACCCCATCATGTTACCCAATTTAAACATTAATCAAAAGATAGAACAGGTCATATCCTATTGAAAGAGAAAGAGTGAAAAGTATAACAAAAAGTGATGACCATCCTCAGAACCCCCTCGACTCCATGCTCATTACATCTATTTTTTCAACTATATGCATCTCAATTAAACTAACTAGGCCACATACAGCCATACATTCTTTTTCTTCCTGCTTAGGTATGTTCTCTTAGGTTGGACTACTGAATTTAAGCCGAGGCAATCAATTACAAAATCCAATAAAATCCAATTTCAGCACGTTCAGCGTAAGGACATTAAAGACGACATGCAATGCAAATTTTAAGTGTTTCCTAACAAGTTAGCCACGAAAATCATTTCATCTTTAACTAGCACATCCCTACTTATCAAGGACAACATAGGTATAATAACTGTATACTCACAGCAAACAACAAATAAGAAATATACACAGCAGTATCAATAGTATCAGGTCAATCTAAGTCAACCTGCATGGACCCATAACCTAAGATATGTCAATAGTACCAGGTCTGCATTCAGTTTCCCGAACAAATCAGAATAAAGTATTAATCAAACAATTTCTTTACGTGCGACCATAACATAAAGGCACTAATTTTGAACTACTTAGAGCTTAAATAATTTAATCTTTTCGACACAACCATGATTAAAATGAAATAACCTGGAAAAAACCCCCATCAGATTACCCAATTGAAACATTAAACAAAAGATAGAATAGGTCACATCCAATTAAAAGGGAAAGAGTGAAAAGCATAACAAAAAGTGATCACCATCCTGAGAACCCTCTCGGCTCCATCCTTATTACATCTGTTTTTTTAGCTATATGCATCTCAATTAAACTAAAACCATCCCATAAGCAAACTAAACTAAATCAAAACAACCTAATAACAAACAGCATGCCAAACTGGACCAAAAAAGTATAAAACAAATGGACTGGTGCTTCCAAAGCAAATTGGGTGCATCAGGATGGAAAACCAATCATATCCAATCATTCCACAAAGAGCAATCCAAATCAGAAAGCAGAAAAAGCTTTGACACAAAATTCAGCAACCTATTTCAGGAAATAGATAAGCTAGGAAACATTGCTAGACAACTTTAACATGCACAAAATGAAATTTAGTAACCTATTTCGGCAAATACATAATTATGAAGCACACCAAACTACAAACTAACAAGTAATCATACAAGGCAATACAAAGCAGTGAGATCAGCATGAATACAACACAAATTTCCCTGAAACTTGCCTGCATTTTCCTGGCAAACCCCAAATAGATGACTCAGAGCGGCAGACTTTCATGGATCCCGATCCTTGAGAAGTTGCCCGCAATTGTTCGGACCATCCACATTACCACCAAGGCACTATTTCTGTACTTCGTACTCTAAAAACATTAACCCGTCCCAAACAAAGAAAATAACATCCCAAATGGATGACTCATATAGGATGCTCCAGCATGCATAACCAATAACCAATAGCACAACTGATAGACTCCCAACATCTGAAGCTACAAATACAGACAACATCATAGCACCACGACCCCCCAAAAAATACATTACACCTTAAATAAGAAATATACACAGTAGTATCAATAGTATCAGGTCAATCTAAGTCGACCTGCATGGGCCCATAAGCCAAGATATATCAATAGTATCAGATGTACATCCAGTTTCCCCAACAAATCAGAATAAAGTATTAGTCAAACAATTTGTTTAGGTGCGCTCGTAGCATAAAGACACTAATTTTGAACTACTTAGAGCTTAAATACTTTAATCTTTCTGACGCAACCACGATTTAAATAAATAACCCAGAAAAAACCTGCATCAGATCACCCGATTTAAACATTAATAAGAAGATAGAACAGCTAAAAAGCATAACAAAAAGTGATGACCATCCTCAGAACATTCTCGACTCCATGCTCATTACATTTATTTTTTCATCTATATGCATCTCAATTAAACTAACTAGGCCACATACACCCATATGTTCTTTTTCTTCCTGCTTCTATATGTTCTCTTCGGTTGGACTAATGAATTTGAGACAACGCAATCAATCACAGAATCCAATTTAAGCACACTCAGCGTACGAACATTAAAGGTGACATGCAATGCAAATTTTAAGTGTCTCCCAACAAGTTAGCCGTGAAAATCGTTTCATCTTTAACCAGCACATCCTTACTTATCAAGGACAACATTGCTATAATAACTGTATATTCACTGCAAATGAGAAATAAGAAATAGTATCAGGTCAATCTAAGCTAACCTGCCTGGACCCATAAGCCAAGATATATCAACAGTACCAGGCCAGCATCCAGTTTCTTGAAGAAGTTAGAATAAAGTATTAGTCAAACAGTTCCTTTAGGGGCAACCATAACATAATGACACTAATTTGAACTGCTTAGAGCTTAAATAATTCAATCTTTTCGACACAACCATCACTAAAATAAATAACCCAGAACCCCGATCAGATTACCCAATTTAAACATTAATCAGAAGATAGTACAGGTCATGTCCAATTAAAAGGGAAAGAGTGAAAAGCATAACAAAAAGTGATGACCATCCTAAGAACCCTCTCGGCTCCATCCTCATTACATCTATTTTTTCAGCTATATGCATCTCAATTAAACTAAAACCATCCCATAAGCAAAGTAAACTGAATGAAGACAACCTAATGACAAACAGCAGCGTACCAAATGACAAACAGCGTACTAAACTGCACCAAAAAAAGTATAAAATAAATAGACTGCTGCTTCCAAAGCAAATTGAGTGCATCAGGATGGAAAACCCATCATTCCACAAAGAGCAATCCAAATTAGAAGGCAAAAAAAGCTTTAACACAAAATTCAGCAGCCTATTTCAGCGAATAGATAAGCTAGGAAACACTGCTACACAGCTTTAACATACACAAAATGAAATTCAGCAACCTATTTCAGCAACTGCGTAATTATGAAGCATACCAAACTACAAACTAAGCAGTAATCATATAAGGCAATTCAAAGCATTGAGATCAGCATGAACACGACACAAATTTCCCTGACACTTACCTGCATTTTCCTGGCAAACCCCAAATGGATGACACTGAATGGCAAACTTAAATGGATCCCGATCCTGTAGAAGTTGCCCGCAATTGTTCGGGCCATACCCATCCCGACAAAGCCACTATTTCCCTACTTCATACTCAAGAAACAACAACCCGTCCCAAACAAAGAAAATAACATGCCAAATGGATGACTCATATAGGATACTCCAGCATACATAACCAACAACCAATATCACAACTAATAAACTCCCTACATCTGAATCTATAAATACAAACGACAGCATAGCACCACAACCGCCCCGAAAAATACGTTGCACCTTAAATGAGAAATATACATAGTGGTACCAGTTGTATCAGGTCAATCAAAGTCAACCTGCATGGACCCATAAGCCAAGATATATCAACAGTGCCAGGTCTGCATCCAGTTTCCCGAATAAATTAGAATAAAGTATTAGTCAAATAGTTTCCTTAGGTGCGACCAAAACTTAAAGACACTAATTTTGAACTGCTTAGAGCTTAGATAATTCAATCTTTTCGACACAACAATGATTAAAATGAATAACCCAGAAAAAAACCCCATCATATTACCCAATTTAAACATTAATCAGAAGATAGAACAGGTCACATCCAATTGAAAGGGAAACAGCGAAAAGCATAACAAAAAGTGATCACCATCCTCAAAACCCTCTCTACTCCATGCTCATTACATCTATTTTTTCAACTATATGCATCTCAATTAAACTAACTAGGCCACGTACACCCATGCGTTCTTTTTCTTCCTGCATTGGTATGTTCTCTTAGGTTGGATTATTTAATTTAAGCCAAGGCAATCAATCACAGAATCCAATTTAAGCACGTTCCGCGTAAGGACAATAAAGACGACATGCAATGCAAATTTTAAGTGTTTCCCAACAAGTTAGCCATGAAAATCATTTCATCTTTAAGTAGCACATCCCTGCGTATCAAGGACAACATAGCTATAACAACTGTATATTGACAGCAAACAAGAAATAAGAAATATATGCAGCAGTATCAATAGTATCAGGTTAATCTAAGTTAACCTACATGGAACCATAACCCAAGATATATCAATAGTACCACATCAGCATTCAGTTTCCCGAACAAATTACAATAAAGTATTAATCAAACAGTTTGTTTAGTCGCGTCCATAACATAAAGGCACTAATTTTGAACTACTTAGAGCTTAAATAATTCAATCTTTTCGACACAACCATGATTTAAATGAAATAACCCGGAAAAAGCCCCCATCAGATTACCCAATTTAAACATTAATCAGAAGATAGAATAGGTCACAACCAATTAAAAGGGAAAGAGTGAAAAGCATAGCAAAAGGTGATGACCATCCTGAGAACCCTCTCGGCTCCATCCTCATTACATCTATTTTTTTCAGCTGTATCCCTCTCGATTAAACTAAAACCATCCCATAAGCAAACTAAATTGAATCAAAACAACCTAATGACAAACAGCGTGCCAAATTGGACCAAAAAGAGTATAAAACAAATAGACTGGTGCTTCCAAAGCAAATTGGGTGCATCAGGATGGAAAACCAATCATTCCACAAAGAGCAATCCAAATCAGAAGGCAGAAAAAGCTTTAACACAAAATTCAGCAACCTACTTCAGCAAATAGATAAGCTAGGAAACACTACTACACAGCATTAACATGCACAAAATGAAATTCAGTATCCTATTTCAGCATATACGCAATTATGAAGCATACCAAACTACAAACTAACAAGTAATCATATAAGGCAATTCAAAGCATTGAGATCAGCATGAATACGACACAAATTCCCCTGAAACTTACCTGCATTTTCCTGGCAATCCCCAAATAGATGGCTCAGAGCGGCAAACATACATGCATCCCGATCCTTGAGAAGTTGCCCGCAACTGTTCAGACCATCCACATTACCACGAAGGCACTATTTCGCTACTTCATACTCTAAGAACATTAACCCGTCCCAAACAAGGAAAATAACATCCCAAATGGATGACTCATACAGGATACTCCAGCATGCATAACCAACGACCAATATCACAACTAATGAACTCCCTACATCTGAAGCTATAAATACAGACAACAGCATAGCAACACGCCCACCCCAAAAAATACATTACACCTTAAATAAGAAATATACACGATAGTATCAGTAGTATTAGGTCAATCTAAGTCAATCTGCATGGACCCATAAGCCAAGATATATCAGTTGTATCAGGTCTGCATCTAGTTTCCCCAACAAGTCAGAGTAAAGTATTAGTGAAACAATTTCTTTAGATGCGACCGTAACATAAAGACACTAATTTTGAA
The DNA here is from genome assembly GCA_002740545.1 of Lophocereus schottii. Classification (NCBI taxonomy): domain Eukaryota; kingdom Viridiplantae; phylum Streptophyta; class Magnoliopsida; order Caryophyllales; family Cactaceae; genus Lophocereus; species Lophocereus schottii. The sequence goes on along the minus strand of NCQV01055694.1, from coordinate 27,513 downwards.
CTGCTTAAGGCTTAAATCATTCAATCTTTTCAACACAACTATGATTAAAATAAATAAGCCAGAAAAAACCCACATCAGATTACCCAATTTAAACATTAATAAGAAACTAGAACAGGTCACATCCAATTAAAAGGGAAAGAGTGAAAAGCATAACAAAAAGTGATGGCCATCCTCAAAACCCTCTTGACTCTATGCTCATTACGTCTATTTTTTCAACTGCATGCATCTCAATGAAACTAACTAGGCCACATACACTGGTACGTTTTTTCCTTCCTGCTTAGGTATGTTCTCTTAGGTTGGACTAATGAATTTAAGCCAAGGCAATCAATGATAGAATCCAATTTCAGCATGCTCAGCATAAGAACATTAAAGATGACATGCAATGCAAATTTTAAGTGTTTCCCTGTAAGTTGGCAACAAAAATCATTTTATCTATAACTAGCACATCCCTACTTATCAAGGACAACATAGCTATAATCACTGCATATTCACCCCAAATAAGAAATAAGAAACATACACAGCAGTATCAATAGTATCAGGTCAATCTAGGTCAACCTGCATGGACCCATAAGCCAAGATATATCAACAGTACTAGGTCTGCAGTAGGTTTCCCAAACAAATAAAAATAAAGTATTAGTCAAACAGTTTCTTTAGGTGCGACCATAACATAAAAACACTAATTTGAACTGCTTAGAGCTTAAATGACTCAATCTTTTCGACACAACCATGATTAAAATAAATTACCTAGAAAAAGCCCCGATCAGATTACCCACTTTAAACATTAATCAGGAGATAGTGCATACAGGACACATCCAATTAAACGGGAAAGAGTGAAAAGCACAACAAAAAGTGATGACCATCCTCAGATCCCGCTCGACACCATCCTCATTGCATCTATTTTTTCAGCGATATGCATCTCAATTAAACGAAAACCATCCCATAAGCAAACTAAACTGGACCAAAAAGAGTATAATACAAATAGACTGGTGCTTCCAAAGCAAATTGAGTGCATCAGGATGGAAAACCAATCATTCCACAGAGAGCAATCCAAATCACAAGGCAGAAAAAGCTTTAACACAAAATTCACCAAGCTATTTCAGTGAATAGATAAGCTAGGAAACACTGCTGCACAGCTCTAACACACACAAAATGAAATTCAGCAACCTATTTCAGCAAATACATAATTATGAAGCATACCAAACTACAAACTAAACACTAATCATATAAGGCAATTCAAAGCATTGAGATCAGCACCAATATGACACAAATTTCCCTGAAACTTACCTGCTTTTTCCTGGCAAACCCCAAATGGATGACTCTGAGTCGGCAAACTTACATGGATCCCGATCCTTGAGAAGTTGCCCGCAATTGTTCGGACCATCCCCATCAACACAACACCACTATTTCCATACTTCATACTCTAAAAACAGCAACCCGTCCCAAACAAAGAAAATAACATGCCAAATGGATGGCGCATACAAGATACTCTAGCATACATAACCAACAACCAATATCGTAACTGATAAACTCCCTACATCTGAAGCTATAAATACAAACAACAGAATAGCGCAACGACCGCCCCAAAAAATACATTACACCTTAAATGAGAAATATACACAACAATGTCAGTATTATCAGGTCAATCTGAGTCAACCTTCGTGGAACCATAAGCCAAGGTGTATCAATAGTACCAGGTCTGCATCTAGTTTCCCGAACAAATTAGAATAATGTATTAGTCAAACAGTTTCTTTAGGTGTGACCATAAGATAAAGACACTAATTTTGAACTGCTTAGAGCTTAAATAATTCAATCTTTTCGACACAACATGATTAAAATGAATAACCCACCCAGCATATTACCCAACTTAAACATTAATAAGAAGATAGAACAGGTCACATCCAATTGAAAGGGAAAGAGTGAAAAGCATAGCAACAAGTGACGACCACCCTCAGAACCCTCTCGACTCCATGCTCATTACATCTATTTTTTCAACTATATGCATCTCAATTAAACTAACTAGGCCACTTACACCCATACGTTCTTTTTCTTCCTGCATAGGTATGTTCTCTTAGGTTGGACTAATGAATTTAAGCCAAGGCAATCAATCGCGGAATCCAATTTAAGCACGTTCAGCATAAGGACGTTAAAGACGACATGCAGTGCAAATTTTAAGTGTTTCCCAACAAGTTAGCCGAGAGAATCATTTGATCTTTAACTAGCACATCCCTACTTATCAAGGACAGCATAGCTATAATAATTGTATATTCACAGCTAACAAGAAATAAGAAATATACACAGCAGTATTAATAGTATCCGGTCAATCTAAGTCAACCTGCATGGACCCATAACCCAAGATATATCAATAGTACCAGGTCTGCATTCAGTTTTCGAAACAAATAAGAATAAAGTATTAATCAAACAGTTTCTTTAGGTGCGACCATAACATAAAGGCACTAATTTTGAACTGCTTAGAGCTTAAATAATTCTGTCTTTTCGACACAACCATGATTAAAATGGAATAACCCAGAAAAAACCCCCATCAGATTACCCAATTTAAACATTAATCAGAAGATAGAATAGGTCACAACCAATTAAAAGGGACAGAGTGAAAAGCATAGCAAAAGGTGATTACCATCCTGAGAACCCTCTCGGCTCCATCCTCATTACATTTATTTTTTTAGCTGTATCCCTCTCAATTAAACTAAAACCATCCCATAAGCAAGCTAAACTAAATCAAAACAACCTAATGACAAACAGCGTGCCAAACTAGACCAAAAAGGGTATAAAACAAATAGACTGGTGCTTGCAAAGCAAATTGGTTGCATCAGGATGGAAAACCAATCATTCCACAAAGAGCAATCCAAATCAGAAGGCAGAAAAAGCTTTAACACAAAATTCAGCAACCTACTTTAGCAAATAAATAAGCTAGGAAACACTGCTACACAGCAATAACATGCAGAAAATGAAATTCAGTAACCTATTTCAGCAAATACATAATTACGAAGCATACCAAGCTACAAACTTACAAGCAATCATATAAGGCAATTCAAAGCATTGAGATAAGCATGAATACGACACAAATTTGCCTGAAACTTACCTGCATTTTCCTGGCAAACCCCAAATAGATGGCTCAGAGCGGCAAACTTACATGGATCCCGATCCTTGAGAAGTTGCCCGCAATTGTTTAGACCTTCCACGTTACCACAAAGGCACTACTTCCCTACTTCATACTCTAAAAACATTAACCCGTCCCAAACAAAGAAAATAACATCCCAAATGGATGACTCATAGAGGATACTCCAGCATGCATAACTAACCAACCAATATCACAACTGATGAACTCCCTACATTTGAAGCTATAAATACAGACAATAGCATAGCAACACGTCCGCCCAAAAATACATTACACCTTAAATAAGAAATATACACCACAGTATCAGCAATATCAGGTCCATCTATGTCAACCTGCATGGACCCATAAGCCAAGATACATCAATAGTATCAGGTCTGCATCCAGTTTCCCCAACAAATCAGAGTAAAGTATTAGTTAAACAATTTCTTTAGGTGCGACCGTAACATAAAGACACTAATTTTGAACTGCTTAGAGCTTAAATAATTCAATCTTTTCGACACAACCATGATTAAAATAAATAACCCAGAAAAAACCCGCATCAAATTACCCGATTTAAACATTAATAAGAAGCCAGAACAGGTCACATCCAATTAAAAGGGAAAGAGTGAAAAGCATAACAAAAAGTGATGACCATCCTCAAAACCCTCTCGACTCTATGCTCACTACATCTATTTTTTCAACTATATGCATCTCCATGAAACTAACTAGGCCACATACACCGATATGTTCTTTTTCTTCCTGCTTAGGTATGTTCCCATAGTTTGGGCTAATGAATTTAAGCCAAGGCAATCAATGATAGAATCCAACTTCAGCATGTTCAGCATACGAACATTAAAGATGACATGCAATGCAAATTTTAAGTGTTTCCCTGCAAGTTGGCCACGAAAATTATTTGATCTATAACCAGAACATCCCTACTTATCAAGGACAACATAGCTATAATCACTGTATATTCACCGCAAATCAGAAATAAGAAACATACACAACAATATCAATAGTATCAGGTCAATCTAAGTCAACCTACATGGACACATAAGCCAAGATATATCAACAGTACTAGGTCTGCATTAGGTTTCCCAAACAAATTAGAATAAAGGATTAGACAAACAATTTCTTTAGGTGCGACCATAACATAAAAACACCAATTTGAACTGCTTAGAGCTTAAATGATTTAATCTTTTTGACGCAACCATGACTAAAATAAATAACCTAGAAAAAGCCCCGATCCGATTACCCAGTTTAAACATTAATCAGAAGATAGTACATACAGGTCACAGCCAATTAAGAGGGAAAGAGTGAAAAGCATAACAAAAAGTGATAACCATCCTCAGAACCCTCTCGGCTCCATCCTCATTACATCTATTTTTTCAGCGATATGCATCTCAATTAAACTAAAACCATCCCACAAGCAAACTAAACTGAATCAAAACAACCTAATGACAAACAGCGCACCAAACTGGACCAAAAAGAGTATAATGCAAATAGACTGGTGCTTCCAAAGCAAATTGAGTGCATTAGGATGGAAAACCAATCATTCCACAAAGAGCAATCTAAATCAGAAGGCAGAAAAAGCTTTAACACAAAATTCAACAACCTATTTCAGTGAATAGATAAGCTAGGAAACACAGCTACACACCTTTAACACGCACAAAATGAAATTCAGCAACATATTTCAGCAAAGACATAATTATGAAGCATACCAAACAACAAACTAAGTAGTAATCATATAAGGTAATTCAAAGCATCGAGATCAGCACGAATACAACACAAATTTCCCTCAAACTTGCCTGCATTTTCCTGGCAAACCCCAAATGGATGACTCTGAGCGGCAAACATACTTGGATCCCAATCCTTGAGAAGTTGCCTGCAATGGTTCCGACCATCCCCATCGCCACAAAGCCACTATTTCCCTACTTCATACTCTGAAAAGAACAACCCGTCCCAAACAAAGAAAATAACATGCGAAATGGATAACACATATAGGATACTCTATATTACATAACCAAAATCCAATATCACAACTGGTAAACTCCCTACATCTGAAGCTATAAATACAAACAACAGCATAGCGCTATGACCGCCCTAAAAAATACATTACACCTTAAATAAGAAATATACACAGCAGTATCAGCAGTATCAAGTCAATCTAATTCAACCTGCATGGACCCATAAGCCAAGATATATCAATAGTACCAGATCTGCATCTAGTTTCTCGAATAAATTAGAATAAAGTATTAGTCAAATAGTTTCTTTTGGTGTGACCATAACATAAAGACACTAATTTTGAACTGGTTAGAGCTTAAATAATTCAATCTTTTTGACACAACCATGATTAAAATGAATAACCTAGAAAAAACCCCATCATACTACCCAATTTAAACATTAACCAGAAGATAGAACAGGTCACATCCAATTGAAAGGGAAAGACCGAAAAGCATAACAAAAAGTGATGACCATCCTCAGAACCGTCTCGACTCCATGCTAATTACATCTATTTTTTCAACTATATGCATCTTAATTAAACTAACTAGGCCGCATACACCCATACGTTCTTTTTCTTCTTGCTTAGGTATGTTCTCTTAGGCTGGACTAATGAATTTAAGCCAAGGCAATCAATCACAGAATCAAATTTAAGCATGTTTAGCATAAGAACATTAAAGACGATATGCAATACAAATTTAAGTGTTTCCCAACAAGTTAGCCACGAAAATCATTTCATCTTTAACCAGCACATCCCTACTTATCGAGGACAACATAGCTATAATAACTATATATTCACATCAAACAAGAAATAAGAAATATACACAGCCGTATCAATAGTATCAGGTCAATCTAAGTCAACTTGCAAGGACCCATAACCTAAGATATCTTAATAGCATCAGGTCTGCTTACAGTTTCCCCAACAAATCAGAATAAGGTGTTAGTCAAACAGTTTCTTTAGGTGCGAACATAACATAAAGACACTAATTTGAACTGCTTAGAGCGTAAATAATTTAATCGTTTCGACACAACCATGATTAAAATGAATAACCCAGAAAAAACCCCAATCGGATTACACAATTTAAACATTATTCAGAAGATAGTACAGGTCACATCCAATTAAAAGGGAAAGAGTGAAAAGCATAACAAAAAGTGATGACCATCCTGAGAACCCTCTTGGCACCATCCTCATTACATCTATTTTTTCAGCTATATGCGTCGCAATTGAACCAAAACCATCCCGTAAGCAAAACTAAACTGAATCAAAACAACCTAATGACAAACAGCGTACCAAATTGAACCAAAAAGAGTATAAAACGAATAGACTGGTGCTTCCAAAGCAAATTGAGTGCCTCAGGATGGAAAACCAATCATTCCACAAAGAGCAATCCAAATCAAAAGGCAGAAAAAGCTTTAACACAAAATTCAGCAACCTATTTCGGCGAATAG
>NCQV01055694.1:6387-20873 GCA_002740545.1 Lophocereus schottii | reverse complement strand
TACGAAGCATAACAAACTACAAACTAACCAATAATCATATAAGGCAATTCAAAGCATTGGGATAAGCATTAATACGACACAAAATTCCCTAAAACTTACCCGCATTTCCTGGCAAAGCCCAAAATGGATGACTTAGAGCGGCAAACTTACATGGATCCTGATCCTTGAGAAGTTGCCCGTAATTGTTCAGACCATCCCTACTACCATAAAGCCACTATTTCCTTACTTCATACTCTAAAAACAGCAACCCGTCCCAAACAAAGACAATAACATGCCAAATGGATGACTCATACAGGATACTCCAGCACACATAACCAACAACCAATATCACAACTGATAAACTCCCTACATCTGAAGCGATAAATATGAACAACAACATAGCACCACGACCACCCCAAAAAATACATTGCACCTTAAATAAGAAATATACATAGCAGTATCAGCAGTATCAGGTCAATCTAAGACAACCTGCATGGGCCCATAGGCCAGATATCTCAATAGTATTAGCTCTACTTCAGTTTCCCCAACAAATCAGAATAAAGTATTAGTCAAACAGTTTCTTTAGGTGCGACTGTGACATAAAGACACTAATTTTGAACTGCTTAGGGCTTAAATAATTCAGTCTTTTCGACACAACCATGATTAAAATGAATAACCCAGAAAAAACCCCAATGGAATTACCCAATTTAAACATTATTCAGAAGATAGTACAGGTCACATCCAATTAAAAGGGAAAGAGTGAAAAGCATAACAAAAAGTGATGAACATCCTGAGAACCCTCTCAGCACCATCCTCATTACATCTATTTTTTCAGCTATATGCCTCTCAATTAAACCAAAACCATCCCATAAGCAAAACTAAACTGAATCAAAACAACCTAATGACAAACAGCGTACCAAACTGGACCAAAAAGAGTATAAAACGAATAGATTGGTGCTTCCAAAGCAAATTGAGTGCCTCAGGATGGAAAACCAATCATTCCACAAAGAGCAATCCAAATCAGAAGGCAGAAAAAGCTTTAACACGAAATTTAGCAACCTATTTCGGCGAATAGATAAGCTAGGAAACACTGCTACACGGCTTTAACTTGCACAAAATGAAATTCAGCAACCTATTTCAGCAAATACATAATTATGAAGCATACCAAACTACAAACTAACCAGTAATCACATAAGGCAATTCAAAGCATTGAGATAAGCATGAATACGACACAAAATTCCCTGAAACTTGCCCGCATTTTCCTGGCAAAGCCCAAAATGGATGACTTAGAGAGGCAAACTTACATGGATCCTGATCCTTGAGAAGTTGCCCGCAATTATTCAGACCATCCCTACTACCACAAAGCCACTGTTTGCTTACTTCATACTCTAAAAACAGCAACCCGCCCCAAACAAAGAAAATAACATGCCAAATGGATGACTCATGCAGGATACTCCAGAACACATAACCAACAACCAATATCGCAACTGATAAACTCCCTACATCTAAAGCTATAAATATGAACAACAACATAGCACCACGACCGCTCCAAAAAATACATTGCACCTTAAATAAGAAATATACATAGCAGTATTAGCAGTGTCAGGTCAATCTAAGACAACCTGCATGGGCCCATAGGCCAAGATATGTCAATAGTATCAGGTCTACATCTAGTTTCCTCAACAAATCAGAATAAAGTATTAGTCAAACAGTTTCTTTAAGTGCGACTGTGATATAAAGACACTAATTTTGAACTGCTTAAGGCTTAAATAATTTAATCTTTTCGACACAACCATGATTAAAATGAATAACCCAGAAAAAACCCCAATCGGATTTCCCAATTTAAACATTATTCAGAAGATAGTACAGGTCACATTCAATTAAAAGGGAAAGAGTGAAAAGCATAACAAAAAGTGATGACCATCCTCAAAACCCTCTCAACTCCATCCTTATTACATCTATTTTTTGAACTATATGCATCTCAATTAAACTAACTAGGCCACATATACCCTTATGTTCTTTTTCTTCCAGCTCAGGCATGTTCTCTTAGGTTGGACTAATGAATTTAAGCCAAGGCAATCAATCACAGAATCCAATTTATGCATGTTCAGCATAAGAACATTAAAGATGACATGCAATGCAAATTTTAAGTGTTTCCCAAGAAGTTAGCCACGAAAATCATTTCATCTTTAACCAGCACATCCCTACTTATCAAGGACAACACAGCAGTATCATAGTATCTGGTCAATCTAAGTCAACTTGCATGCACCCATGAACCAAGATATATCTATAGCCCTAGGTCTGCATCCAGTTTCCCCAACAAATCAAAATAAGGTATTAGTCAAACAGTTTCTTTAGGTGTGACCATAACATAAAGACACTAACTTTGAACTGCTTAGAGCTTAAATAATTCAATCTTTCCGATGCAACCATGATTAAAATAAATTACCCAAAAAAACCCCCATTAGGTTTCCCAATTTAAACATTAACCAGAAGACAGAACAGGTCACAACCAATTAAAGGGGAAAGAGTGAAAAGCAACACAAAATGTGATGACCATCCTCAGAACCCTCTCGGCTCCATCCTCATTACATCTATTTTTTCAGCTGTATGCATCTCAATTAAACTAAAACCACCCCATAAGCAAACTAAACTGAATCAAAACAACCTAATGACAAACAGCGTACCAAACTGGACCAAAACGAGTTTAAAATAAATAGACTAGTGCTTCCAAAGCAAATTGAGTGCATCAGGATGGAAAACCAATCATTCTACAAAGAGCAATCCAAATCAGAAGGCGAAAAAAGCTTTAACACAAAATTCAGCAACCTATTTCAGCAAATAGATAAGCTAGGAAACACTGCTACACAGCTTTAACATGCATAAAATGAAATTTAGCAACCTATTTCAGCAAATACATAATTATGAAGCATGACAAACTACAAACTAACAAATAATCATATAAGGCATTTCAAAACATTGAGATCAGCATGAATATGACGCAAAATTCCCTTAAACTTACCTCCATTTTCCTGGCAAACCCCAAATGGATGACTCAGAGTGGCAAACTTACATGGATCCCGATCCTTGAGAAGTTGCCCGCAATTGTTTGGACCATCCCCATTACCATCAAGGCACTATTTCCCTACTTATACCCTAAAAACATTAACCCGTCCCAAGCAAAGAAAATAACATCCCAAATGGATGACTCATACAGGATGCTCCAGTATGCATGACCAACAACCAATATCACAACTAATAAACTCTCTACATCTAAAACTACAAATATAGACAACAACATAGTACCACGACCGCCCCAAAGTACATTACACCTTAAATAAGAAATATACACAGTAGTATCAGCAGTATCAGGTCAATCTAAGTCAACCTGCATGGGCCCATAAGCCAAGATATATCAATAGTATCAAGTCTACATCCAGTTTCCCTAACAAATCAGAATAAAGTATTAGTCAAGCAGTTTCTTTAAGTACGGCCGTAACATAAAGACACTAATTTTGAACTGCTTAGAGCTTAAATAATTCAATCGTTTTGACATAACCACGATTTAAATAAATGACCCAGAAAAAACCCACATCAGATTACCCGATTTAAATATTAATAAGAAGACAGAACAGTTCACATCCAATTAAAAGGGAAAGAGTGAAAAGCATAACATAAAGTGATGACCATCCTCAGAACATTCTTGACCCCATGCTCATTACATCTATTTTTTCAACTATGTGCATCTCAATTAAACTAACTAGGCTACATACACCCACATGTTCTTTTTCTTCCTGCTTAGATATGTTCTCTTTGGTTGGACTAATGAATTTGAGATAAGGCAATCAATCGCAGAATCCAATTTAAGCACGTTCAGCGTAAGAACATTAAAGGTGACATGCAATGTAAATTTTAAGTGTTTCTCAACAAGTTAACTGCGAAAATCATTTCATCTTTAAGCAGCACATCCCTACTTATCAAAGACAACATTGCTATAATAACTATGTATTCACGCAAATGAGAAATAAGAAATAGTATCAGGTCAATCTAAGTTAGCCTGCATGGACCCATAAGCCAAGATATATCAACAGTGCCAGGTTTGCATTCGGTTTCCCGAACAAATTAGAATAAAGTATTAGTCAAACAGTTTCTTTAGGGCTGACCATAACATAAAGACACTAATTTGAACTGCTTAGAGCCTAAAAAATTCAGTCTTTTTGACACAACCATGATTAAAAGAAATAACCCAGAAAAACCCCCGATCAGATTACCCAATTCAAAGACCCAATTCAAACATGAATCAGAAGATAGTACAGGTCACATCCAATTAAAAGGAAAAGAGTGAAAAGCATAAGAAAAAGTGATGACCATCCTAAAAACCCTCTCGGCTCCATCCTCACTACATCTATTTTTTCAGCTATATGCATCTCAATTAAACTAAAACCATCCCATAAGCAAACTAAACTGAATCAAGACAACCTAATGACAAACAACGTACCAAATGACAAACAACTTGCCAAACTGGACCAAAAAAAGTATAAAATGAATAGACTGGTGCTTCCAAAGCAAATTGAGTGCATCAGGATGGAAAACTGATCATTCCACAAAGAGCAATCCAAGTTAAAAGGCAAAAAAAGCTTTAACACAAAATTTAGCAGCCTATTTCAGCGAATAGATAAGCTAGGAAACACTGCTACACAACTTTAACATGCACAAAATGAAATTCAGCAACCTATTTCAGCAAATACATAATTATAAAGCATACCAAACTATAAACTAAGCAGTAATCATATAATGCAACTCAAAGTGTTGAGATCAGCATGAATACGACGTAAATTTCCCTTAAACTTACCTGCATTTTTCTGGTAAACCCCAAATGGATCACTCTGAGCGGTAAACTTACATGGATCTCGATCCTTGAGAAGCTGCTAGCAGTTGTTCAGACCATCCCTATCCCCACAAAGCCACTATTTCCCTGCTTCATACTCAAAAAATAGTAACCCGTCCCAAACAAAGAAAATAACATGCCAAATGGATGACTCACACAAGACACTCCAGCATACATAACCAACAACCAACATCACAACTGATAAACTCCCTACATCTGAAGGTATAAATACAAACAACAGCATAGCACCACGACCGCTCAAAAAATACATTACACCCTAAATGAGAAATATACACAGCAGCATCAGCAGTAATAGGTCAATAGTATTCTCAGAACCCTCTCAACTCCATGCTTATTACATCTATTTTTTCAACTATATGCATCTCAATTAAACTAAGTAGGCGACATACACCCATACATTCTTTTTCTTCCTACATAGGTATCTTCTCTTAGGTTGGACTATTGAATTTAAGCAAGGACAATCAATCACGGAATCCAATTTAAGCAAGTTCAGCATAAGGACATTAAAGACGACATGCAATGCAAATTTTAAGTGTTTCCCAACAAGTTAGTCGCGAAAATCATCTCACCTTTAACTAGCATATTCCTACTTATCAAGGACAACATAGCTATAATAACTGCATATTCACAACAAACAAGAAATAAGAAATATACACAGCAGTATCAATAGTATTAGGTCAATCTAAGTCAACCTGCATGGACCCATAACCCAAGATATATCAATAGTACTAGGTCTGCATTCAGTTTACCAAACAAATCAGAATAAAATGTTAATCAAACAGTTTCTTTAGGTGCGACCATAATGTAAAGGCACTAATTTTGAACTGCTTAGAGCTTAAATAATTCAATCTTTTCGACGCAACCATGATTAAAATGAAAAAACCCAGAAAAACGCCCATCAGATTACCCGATTTAAACATTAATCAGAAAATGGAATAGGTCACATCCAATTAAAAGGGAAAGAGTGAAAAGCATAGCAAAAAGTGATCACCATCCAGAGAACTCTCTCGGCTCCATCCTCATTACATCTATTTTTTCAGCTGTATCCATCTCAATTAAACTAAAACCATCCCGCAAGTAAACTAAACTGAATCAAAACAACCTAATGACAAACAGTGTGCCAAGCTGGATCGAAAAAGTATAAAACAAATAAACTGGTGCTTCCAAAGCAAATTGGGTGCACCAGGATGGAAAACCAATCATTGCACAAAGAGCAATCCAAATCAGAAGGTAGAAAAAGCTTTAACACAAAATTCAGCAACCTATTTCAGCAAATAAATAAGCTAGGAAACACTGCTACACAGCTTTAACATGCACAAAAAGAAATTCAGTAACCTATTTCAGCAAATACATAATTATGAAGTGTACCAAACTACAAACTAACAAGTAATCATATAAGGCAATTCAAAGCATTAAGGTCAGCATGAATACGACACAAATTTCCCTGAAACTGACCTGCATTTTCCTGGCAAACCCTAAATAGATGGCTTAGAGCGCCAAACATACATGGATCCCGATCCTTGAGAAGTTGCCCACAATTGTTCAGACCATCCACATTACCACAAAGGCACTACTTCCGTACTTCATACTCTAAAAACATTACCCGTCCCAAACAAAGAGAATAACATCCCAAATGGATGACTCATACAGGATAATCCAGCACGCATAACCAACAACCAATATCACAACTGATGAACTCCCTACATCTGAAGCTATAAACACAGACAACAGCATAGCACCACGACCGCCCCAAAAAAATACATTACACCCTAAATAAGAAATATGCACCACAGTATCAGTAGCATCAGGTCAATCTAAGTCAACCTGCATGGACCCATACGCCAAGATATATCAATAGTGTCAGGTTTGCATCCAATTTCCCCAACAAATCAGAATAAAGTATTAGTCAAACAGTTTCTTTAAGTGCGATCGTAACATAAAGACACTAATTTTGAACTGCTTAGAGCTTAAATAATTCAATCTTTTCGACACAACCATGATTAAAATAAATAACCCAGAAAAAACCGGCATCAAATTACTCGATTTAAACATTAATTAGAAGATAGAACAGGTCACATCTGACTAAAGGGGAAGGAGTGAAAAGCATAACAAAAAGTGATAACCATCCTTTGAACCCTCTCGACTCCATGCTCATTACATCTATTTGTTCAACTATATGCATCTCAATTAAATGAACTAGGCCACATACACCCATATGTTCTTTTTCTTCCTACTTAGATATGTTCTCTTAGGTTGGACTAATGAATTTGAGCCAAGGCAATCAATCACAGAATCCAATTTAAGCACGTTCACCGTAAGAACATTAAAGGTGATATGCAATGCAAATTTTAAGTGTTTCTTAATAAGTTAGCCGCGAAAATCATTTCATCTTTAACCAGCACATCCCTGCTTATCAAGGACAACATCGCTGTAATAACTGTATACACACCGCAAGAGAGAAATAAGAAATATACACAGCAGTATCAATAGTATCAGGTCAATTAAAGTCAACATGCATGGACCCTTAAGCCAAGATATATCAACAGTACCAGGTCTACATCCAGTTTCCCGAACAAATTAGAATAAAGTATTAGAGAAACAGTTTCCTTAGGTGCGACCATAACATAAAGACACTAATTTGAACTGCTTAGAGCTTCAATAATTCAATATTTTCGACACAACCATGACTAAAATAAATAACCGAGAAAAAACCCCGATCAGATTACCTAATTTAAACATTAATCAGAAGATAGTATAGGTCACATCCAATTACAAGGGAAAGTGTGAAAAGCAAAACAAAAGGTGATGACCATCCTCAGAACCCTATCGACTCCATCCTCATTACATCTATTTTTTCAGCTATATGCATCTCAATTAAACTAAAACCATCCCATAAGCAAACTAAACTGAATCAAAACAGCCTAATGACAAACAGCGTACTGAACTAGACCAAAAAGAGTATAAAACAAATAGACTGGTGCTTCCAAAGCAAATTGAGTGTATCAGGATGGAAAACCAATCATTCCACAAAGAGTAATCCAAATCAGAAGGTAGAAAAAGCTTTAACACAAAATTCAGCAACCTATTTCAAAAATAGATAAGCTAGGAAACACTGCTACACAGCTTCAACATGCACAAACTGAAATTCAGCAACCTATTTCAGCAAATGCATATTTCGTAAGCATACCAAACTACAAACTAACCAGTAATCATGTAAGACAATTCAAAGCATTAAGATCAGCATGAATATAACACCAATTTCCCTGAAACTTACCTGTATTTTCCTGGCAAAACCCAAATGAATGACTCAGAGCGGCAAACTTACGTGGATCCCGATCCTTGAGAAGTCGCTAGTACTTGTTCGGACCATCCCCATTAGCACAAAGGGACTATTTCCCCACTTCATACTCTAAAAATTGTAACCCATCCCAAACAAAGAAAATAACATCCCAAATGGATGACTCATACAGGATAATCGAGCATACATAACCAACGAGCAATATGACAACTGATAAAGTCCCTACATCTGAAGCTATAAATACAAACAACAGCATAGCGCCACGATCGCCCCACAAAATACATTACACCTTAAATGAGAAATATACACAGCAGTATCAGCAGTATCAGCTCAATCTAAGTCAACCTGCATGGACCCATAAGGCAAGACATATCAACGGTACCAGGTCTGCATCCAGTTTCCTGAACAAATTAGAATAAAGTGTTAGTCATAGAGTTACTTTAGGTGCGACCATCACTTAAAGACACTAATTCTGAACTGCTGAGAGCTTAAATAATTCAATCTTTTCGACACAACCATGATTAAAATGGATAACTCGGAAAAAAAAACCCCATCACATTACCCAATTTAAACAATAATCAGAAGATAGAACATGTCACGTCCAATTAAAACGGAAAGAGTGAAAAGCATAGCAATAAGTGATGACCATCGTCAGAACCCTCTCGGCTCCGCCCTCATTATATATAGTTTTTCAACTATATGCATCTCAATTAAACTAACTAGGCCACATACACACATATGTTCTTTTTCTTCCTGCATAGGCATGTTCTCTTAGGTTGGACTAATGAATTTAAGCCAAGGCAATCAATCATAGAATCCAATTTAAGCATGTTCAGCACAAGAACATTAAAGACGACATGCAATGCAAATTTTAAGTGTTTCCCAACAAGTTAGCCGTGAAGATCATTTCATCTTTAACAAGCACATCCCTACTTATCGAGGCCAACATAGCTATAATAACTGTATATTCACGGCAAACAAGAAATAAGAAATTTACACAGCCGTATCAATAGTATCAGGTCAATCTAAGTTAACCTGCCAGGACCCATAACCTAAGATATCTCAATAGCACCAGGTTTGCATCCAGTTTCCCCAACAAATCAGAATAAGCTATTAGTCAAACAGTTTCTTTAGGCGCGACCACAACATAAAGACACTAATTTTGAACTGCTTAGAGCTTAAATAATTCAATCTTTTCGACACAACCATGATTAAAATAAATAATCCAGGAAAAACCCCCATCAGATTACCCAATTTGAACATTAATCAGAAGATAGAACAGGTCACATCCAATTAGAAGGGAAAGAGTGAAAAGCATAACAAAAAGTGATGACCCTCCTCAGAACCCTCTCGGCTCCATTCTCATTACATCTATTTTTTCAGCTACATGCATCTCAATTAAACTAAAACCTTCCCATAAGCAAACTAAACTGAATCAAAACAGCCTGATCACAAACATCATACTAAATTGGGCCAAAAAGAGAATGCAACAAATAAACTAGTGCTTCCAAAGCCAAATTGTGTGTGTCAAGATGGAAAACCAATCACTCCATAAAGAGGAATCCAAATCAGAAGGCAGAAAGAGCTTTAACACAAAATTCAGCAACCTATTTCGGCTAATAGATAAGCTAGGAAACACTGTTACACAGCTTTAACATGCACAGAATGAAATTCAGCAACCTATTTCAACAAATACATAATTAAGAAGCATACCAAACTACAAACTAATCAGCAATCATATAAGACAATTCAAAGCGTTGAGATCAGCATGAATACAACAAAAGTTTCCCTGAAACTTACCTGCATTTCCCTGGAAAACCCCAAGTGGATGACTCAGAGCGGCAAACTTACATGGATCCCGATCCTTGAGAACTTGTCTGCAATTGCTCAGACCATCCCTATTACCACAAAGGCACTATTTCCCTACTTCATACTCTAAAAGCAGTAACTCATCCCCAACAAAGAAAATAGCATCCCGAATGGATGACTCATACAGCGTACTCCATCATACATAACCAACAACCAATATTGCAACTGATAAACTCCCTACATCTAAAGCTACAAATACAAACAACGGCATAGCACCACAACCGTCCCAAGAAATACATTACACCTTAAGCAAGAAATATACACAGCAGTATCAATTGTATCAGGTCAACCTAAGTCAACTTTCATGGATCCATAAGCGAAGACATGTCAATAGTATCATGTCCACTTCTAGTTTCCCCAACAAATCAGAATAAAGTATTAGTCAAACAATTTCTTTAGGTGCAACCGTAACATAAAGACACTAATTTTGAACTGCTTAAATCTTAAATAATTCAATCTTTTCCACACAACCCTGGTTAAAATAAATAACCTTGAAAAAGCCCACATCAGATTACCTGATTTAAACATTAATCAGAAGATAGAACAGGTCACATCCAATTAAAAGGCAAAGAGTGAAAAGCATAACAATAAGTGATGACCATCCTCAAAACCCTCTCAGCTCGATCCTTATTACACCTATTTTTTCAACTATATGCATCTCAATTAAACTAACTAGGCCACCCACACCCATATGTTCTTTTTCTTCCTACTTAGGTATGTTGTCTTAGGTTAAACTAATGAGTTTGAGCCAAGGCAATCAATAACAGAATCCAATTTAAGCGCGTTCAGCGTAAGAACATTAAAGGTGACATGCAATACAAATTTTAGGTGTTTCCCAACAAGTTAGCCGCAAAAATCATTTCATCTTCAACCAGCACATCCTTGCTTATCAAGGACAACATGGCTACAATAACTGTATATTCACAGCAGACAAGAAATAAGAAATATACACAGTAGTATCGAAAGTATCAGGTTAGTCTAAGTCAACCTACCTAGACCCATAAGCCAAGATATATCAACAGTGCCTGGTCTACATCTAGTTTCCCTAACAAATCAGAATAAAGTATTAGTTAAATAGTTTCTTCAGGTGTGACCATAACATAAAGACACTAATTTTGAACTGCTTAGAGCTTAAATAATTCAATCTTTCGGACACAACCATGATTAAAGTAAATAACCCAGAAAAACACCCCATTAGATTGCCTAATTTAAGCATTAATCAGAAGATAGAACAGGTCACATCCAATTAAAAGGGAAAGAGTGAAAAGCACAACAAAAAGTGATGACCATCCTTAGAACCCTCTCGTCTTCATCCTCATTACGTCTATTTTTTCAGCTATATGCATTTCAATTAAACTAAAACCATCCCATAAGCAAACTAAACTGAATTAAAACAACCTGATGACAAACAGCATACTAAATTGGACCAAAAAGAGTATAAAACAAATAAACTAGTGCTTTCAATGCCAAATTAAGAGCATCAGGATGGAAAAACAATCATTGCACAAAGAGCAATCGAAATCAGAAGGCAGAAAAAGTTTAAACACAAAATTCAACAACCTATTTCAGCAAATAGATAAGGTAGGAAACACTGCTGCACAGCTTTAACATGCACAATTCAACACCCTATTTCAGCAAATACATAATTAGGGAGAATACCAAACTACAAACTAACCAGTAATCATGCAAGACAATTCAAAGCATTGAGATCAGCATGAATACGACACAAATTTCCCTGAAACTTACCTGTATTTTCCTGGAAAAGCCTAAATGGATGACTCAGAGTGGCAAACTTACATGGATCCCGATCCTTAAGAAGTTGCCCACAATTGTTCGGACCATCCCCATTACCACAAAGGCACTATTTCCCAACTTCATACTCTGAAAACAGTAACCCATCCCAAACAAAGAAAATAACATCCCAAGTACTCCAACGTACATAACCAACAACCAATATGACAACTGATGAAGTCCCTACATCTGAAGCTATAAATACAAACAACAGCATAGCACGACGACCGCCCCAAAAAATACATTACACCTTAAATAAGAAATATACATGGCAATATCAGTAGTATTAGGTCAATCTAAGTTAACCTCCATGCACCCATAAGCCAAGATATATCAATAGTATCAGGTCTGCATTTAGTTTCCCCAACAAATCAGAATAAAGTATTAGTCAAATAGTTTCTTTAGATGCGACCGTAACATAAAGACAATAATTTTGATCTGCTTAGAGCTTAAATACTACAATTTTTTTGACACAACCATGATTGAAACAATTAACCCAGAAAAAACCCACATCAGATTACCCGATTTAAACGTTAATCAGAAGACATAACAAGTCACATCCAATTAAAAGGGAAAGAGTGAAAAGCATAACAAAAAGTGGTGACCATCCTGAGAACCCTCTCGGCTCCACCCTCATTACATCTATCTTTTCAACTATATGTATCTCAATTAAACTAACTAGGCCACATACACCCATATGTTCTTTTTCTTCCTGCTTAGGTATGTTCTCTTAGGTTGGACTAATGAATTTAAGCCAAGGCAATCAATCACAGAATCCAATTTAAGCATGTTCAGCATAAGAACATTAAAGATGACATGCAATGTAAATTTTAAGTGTTTCCCAACAAGTTAGCCATGAAAATCATTTCATCTTTAACCAGCACATCCGTACTTGTCAAGGACAACATAGCTATAATAACTGTACATTTACAGCAAACAAGAAATAAGAAATACACACCACAGTATCAGCAATATCAGGTCCATCTATGTCAACCTGCATGGACCCATAAGCCAAGATATATCAATAGTACTAGGCCTGCATCCAGTTTCCCCAATAAATCAGAATAAGGTATTAGTCAAACAGTCTCTTTAGGTGCGACCATAACATAAAGATACTAATTTTGAACTGCTTAGAGCTAAAATAATTCAATCTTTTTGACACAACCATGATTAAAATAAATAACCCAGAAAAAACCCCCATCAGATTACCTAATTTAAGCATTAGTCAGAAGATAGAACAGGTCACATCCAATTAAAAGGGAAAGAGTGAAAAGCATGACCGAAAGTGATGACCATCGTCAGAACCCTCTTGGCTCCATCCTCATTACATCTATTTTTTCAACTATATGCATCTCAATTAAACTGAAACCATCCCATAAGCAAACTAAACTGAATCAAAACAACCTGATGACAAACAACGTACTAAACTGGACCAAAACGAGTATAAAACAAATAGACTGGTGCTTCCAAAGCCTAATTGAGTGCATCAGGATGGAAAACCAATCATTCCATAAAGAGCAATCCAATCAGAAGGCAGAAAAAGCATTAACACAAAATTCAGCAACCTATTTTTGCAAATAGATAACCTAGGAAATAGTGCTACACGGCTTTAACATGCACAAAATTAAATTCAGCAACCTATTTCAGCAAATACATAATTAGGATGCATACCAAACTACAAACTAGCAAGTAATCATATAAGACAATTCGAAGCATTGAGATCAGCATGAATATAACACAAATTTCCCTGAAACTTGCCTGCAGTTCCCTAGCGAAACCCAAGTGCATGACTCAGATCGGCAAGCTTATATGTATCCCTATCCTTGAGAACTTGCCCGCAATCGTTCGGACCATCCCCATTACCACAAAGGCACTATTTCCCTACTTCATACTCTAAAAGCAGTTACTCGTCCCAAACAAAGAAAATGAAATCCCAAATGGATGACTCATGCAAGATACTCCATTACACATAACCAACAACCAATATTACAACTGATGAACTCCCTACATCTGAAGCTACAAATATAAACAACAGCATAGCACCACAACCGCTCCAAGAAATACATTAGACCTTAAATAAGAAATATACACAGCAGTATCAATAGTGTCTGGTCAATCTACGTCAACCTGCATGGACCCACAAGCCAAGATATGTCAATAGTATCAGGTCTGCATCCAGTTTTCCCAACAAATCAAAATAAAGCATTAGTCAAACAGTTTCTTTAGGTGCGATCGTAACATAAAGACACTAATTTTGAACTACTTAGAGCTTTAATAATTCAATCTTTTCGACACAACCATGAGCAAAATAAATAACCCAGGAAAAACCCACATCAGATTACGCGATTTAAACATTAATCAGAAGATAGAACAGGTCACATCCAATTAAAAGGGAAAGAGTGAAAAGCATAACAATAAGTGATGACCATCCATAGAACCCTCTCGACTCCATCCTCATTACATCTACTTTTTCAACTATATGCATCTCAATTAAACTAACTAGGCGACATACACCCATATGTTCTTTTTCTTCCTACTTAGGTATGTTCTCCTAGGTTAGACTAATGAACTTAAGCCAAGGCAATCAATCACAGAATCCAATTTAAGCATGTTCAGCAGAAGAACATTAAAGATGACATG
>NCQV01055688.1:0-10036 GCA_002740545.1 Lophocereus schottii | reverse complement strand
ACACCACCGACCAGAGCAGACCAGATGCTTATGGCGGGGGAAGCGTTAAACTGGAGAACGAAGCAGAGGGGCGCGCGGGAGTCTTGAGGCAGAGGATTGCATTTGATGCAGAGTCTGTCGAGTTTCAATATCAATTATAACCTAATTGTCTTCCTTTTTTTACATTTAATTTGGCGGTTTATTTTAGGGAAAACACAATTTCAATTATTTTTTCTTTTTTTAAAATTTAATTTGGCGGTTTAATTAAAGAAAAAGAACAATTTAAAAAAATTAATTAAATTGGCTACCACACTTAATATCTGTGCTAATTGTTTCATATTTACGATAGGTAATTCCCCACACTTAATATGTGTGGGGATACATTATTATCTTACTACCACTCTTATAAGCGTGATTATATTTATCCACACTTATTATGTGTGGGGATAGTATTGGGTACTTATTTTCCTGCTACGCTTACTCAAGTGTGGTTAAATAAGTGTGGAAGCATGTCCTTTTTTTTGTAGATCTTTTTCCTATTTTTGGTAAGATCATGCAAGTGGGCCTTTGGATCTTCTTTTGTCTTGGACTTATGGATTTGTCTTGAATTTTTGGTACACTTAGTGTAATAATTAGCCACCTTTTTTTCGTGAAAGAATAAGATTAGTAGTAGCAGTAATAATAATAGTAATAAAAGGGACGAGCCAAAATTTGGTATCTACAAATTGCCCCTTGTTAATCGAGCTTTGAAAACAACGATGATCAATGCCATTACAGACATAAGAATGTTGGCTCACTAATTAAATCGACACATTATGCTCACAAAAGTAGTTTGACATGGTAATAAGATTCATGACTTTTACGATTCGAGGTCACAACAAGAGTCAAAGTGACTCAGGGTCAATTAACTAAGGGTTAAATTGATATAACTCAGGTCAAATAATATAGATCAACATGAATACCAATTAGACAACTTTGGGTTAAATTGGTCTAACTTAAGGTCAAAATAATACATATGACTTGAGGTCAGGAAACTCAGAATTAGATTTCTATGACTCAGGGTCACATAATGCATATCAAGATGATTATGGGTTAGATAACTAAGGATTAAATTGTTTAGAGCTTTGAGAAAGTCTGGGTCTAGTAATACGTGTCAAGGTGACTAAGAGTTAGATCACTCAAAATTAAACTACTTGGAGATCTTAATGACTCAGGGTCACATAATGCTGATCAAGATGACTAAGGGTTGCACAACTCAGTGTTGCATTATTGGGGCTTTGAAATGACTTAAGGTCAAAGAACTCCAGGTTAAATTATGGTAAATTAGGGTCAAATAATACAGGATTGATTAAATGACTCAGGGTTGAGTAACTCAGGGTGAGAGACTTAGTGACTTAGGGTCAGAATATGCATAACGACAATGAGGTTATGAAATTTTGTTTTTGAAATCAGGGCACTTGGGCAAACAAGATTTTGAGATTAGATATTGAGCATCAAAAGACATGATTTGTTCCTTTCTTTTAGGGAACTTCCATAAGGTTTATGTCCATAACTTTGTAATCTTCCTAGAAAATGTGCTTCTAGGATTTGAACTTCTTTATAAAAGTAACAATATGATTTGTGAGATAAAATATGGGGATGCTAGAGAAAATGCATGTCTTTTGATGAGTTTTTGAAATTTTACTATTGAGGGAAGATGTCGGAATGTGTAGCTTGAGTTGTTTAACTCTAGTGATCCCTATTAGGGAAGAAAGAAGACTAGGTCCCCATGTGTTGGAAGAGACCATACTAAGTTGGTTCCATGGGTGAAAGGAAGATCTTTCCTAAAGGGTTGCCCCTTGATGTACATGTGGCTTTGTGAGAAGTTCAAAATGGTAAAGTCCCTAAGTGTCTTCTACAAATCAACGCACTTCCTTGGTACGGGGAAGTCTAAAAAATTCTTGGCTATTAAGGGTATATTCATTTTAACTTATTATTAAACATTCAACAACTTTCAGCACAATTTAATAATTTTCAGTGCAATTCGGTATCATTTAGCATAATTCAACACTGTTAAGTACCTATTAAAAATACCTAGTTCTATTGTATTCAATCATTCAGCATGTGTGAACATGTGTAAGCATGTGTTGGCATGTTTAACTATGTTTCAGCATCTTTCAGCATATTTCAGCATATTTCTATAATACGCACCAATAAATACTTCTCATAAGTCAAAAAGAAGATGTCCTAGGTCCTTTGGTACTTGGCCACTGGTGTTCGACATAGAAGATATTGAATGACTTAATACTTATTGGAATTTGGGTGAGGTAGTTATCTCTACTAGAACATTCGGGGGGTTACCTGACCAACCTTGAACTACACCACTTTCTATCTCCCTTGCAGAGTACTATGCCAGGCTGAGTGTCTTCAGGAGATAGTTTAAATGCCTTGTTGAAAGTGCTGTACCCTGTCGGTCATTGACTCAAGCTTCAAGGATGTTCACTCAATTTGGCATGGGAAGAAGACAATTTTTGTCCAACCTACTTTCACTACCAAAAGGATAGACCCATCATACCATGCTTGGCTTATTAGTGACTTAACTTTCGATGATCAAATGTCGACCGAAAGCTAGAGGAGATAGAATGATGATGCAGGTTCTTCAGGATCAAGTAATGGAGCTTCAGGATTTATTCAGATGAGGTCTGAGTAGGATTCAGATGAGGTCTGAGTAGGATTAGGCTTTTCTACAATAGAAAAAGTCCATTTTTCGAAAAAAGCTTTATTATAACAAATGGTAATGTTTGCATTGAGATCTCATCATGCATTTTTTCTTCTTTAGGTTTTATGTAGTGGCTCTCAAATCCTTGGTTATAAATGGCTCTTATATCCTTATGTAATAAATGGCTTTTAAAGCGAATGAGATGTATGAAACCATGAACAAGTTTTTCCCACTATTGTTGTTTCATCAATTTTGATATTAACCAAGTTATAATGTTTGATGAGAGTTAGGGCTCACCATACGAGTCCTGTGCATCTATGGATTGATAAGTAACAAATGTACTCTGAGATAAAGTTACGCATTCTCATTACAAATTGAAATATTACATATGAGGGAACTTTGAACAACACTATACATGGATGAAGTCGATCAAGATCAGCGAAATTAGAAAATTCATTCCCGTCTAAATCAACAAGCTTAGCACACTAACAGTTGTGATTTCCTTGATCAAATATGGTCCATACCAAGTAGGATGGAACTTAATCCTAGGATTATAGAGTGGAGCACAACTTTCCTTCATCATAAGGTCACTAATTTGAGTGCCCCTTGTTTGAACCTTTTTGTTGAAAGCTTGAGCAATATGTTTCTGATATCCTTGAATGTGATGCAAAGCTGCAAGCCTTTGTTAATCCAAAATGCCTAACTTCTCATATCTTGCCTAATACCATTGGTACTCTAAAAGCCACTTTCGGCATTACTCTTAATGATTGTATCTTCTTCTTAACTGGTAGCATATGCTCCATGTCAGGAGCCAATGTGCACGATGTGACATTAGTCAACATGCAGGTTAAAGATCAATAGCCCCAACGAGCACAGGGGATGTTGAGTATAGTTCGATTGGTAGCATCAACAGGCCCCTTGTTTTAAGGGCGATAAGGAAATGATTGGAAATGCTTGATTTTATATTTTAGCAATATCTTCTTTAAGTCTCCCTCAAATTGTGAACCATTATTAGGAATCATCGCAAAATGGACCCCATACTGACGGATAATGTTGTTGATAATAAACTTAGTCACATTTTTTGCTCTAGCTTAGAGTAAGAAGCTGCTTTGACCCACTTAGAGAAGTAATCAACTACTGCCAGAACGTATTGATGATCATTAAAGATCTTTGGCTTAATTTCCCTTACAATGTCAATTTTCCATGTGGAAAATGGTTAAAGAGATGTGATATTATGGAGTTGAATTAGCCACATGTGCTTAATATTAGCAAACATTTGACATCTCTTATAAGAGCGAACAAGCTTATAGTAATCATGTTCCATAGTAGTCCACATTCTTACGATGAAATTCTTCCATAATCCTCTAAGCTTCCTTCTCAATAGCACAAAGTTGTGACTTGCCATCAAGTAACCTTTGGTAAAATTTACCCATATGCATGGTAAATTGAGTGGCCAAGCACCTAATTGCCAATTGATCTTTTTTAGAACTTCCTTCAAGTTACTCCTTATGCTCGACAGATCATTGAGTATTAGTGCACCAGGGGCTATCGAGCCCTGCGACTATTATATCAATGGTGTTACACCCTATGACTGGCTATTATTGTTCTTCGATGGTAATTGATTGCACCTTGATTCTTAGTTCCTATTTCAAACTGGATGCCAATGGTGGCCAAAGCACTCTTAAGGAAGGTGCCGAAATCAATCTCCTCAAATTGAGAGACTAGTTATTAAAGGCAATCTAAGTATACTTGGAGCTGCTCATTGTTGACCTTTCTCGCTTAATTCTTCGATGAAATAATGTGATTGGAATCTCCACACACCATCAAGTGCCTTGCCTCAGTAGCTAGAGTGACCTTAATACCATAAATGCTGGCCTTATATTTTGTGGTATTGTTTGTAGTAAAGAAAACAAGTTTCCTAATAAAAGGAACATGCAACCCCTTAGGATCCACTAATAAAACTCCTACACCATTGGCCCTTTGAGTTGGGGCACCATTGAAGTATACTTCTACTGTCCGACCTTAACTTTGTATATATGCTCATTAGGGAATTCACATGTGTACTCATCTTCGGATATAGGAACTTTTTCTATTTCACTAGTAATGGCTCTTCCTTTTACATATTTTTTTGGTGAGGCATTCTATGTTAGATTTAGAGCGTAAGGCATGCCATCGGGCCAATTTTTACTCAACATTGAATTTCTAAATAAGTATTTGATGGTATCCACTCTAGAGATGGGATAAGTTGTATAAGCTTGCAGGTAATGACAAAGCTTCTTTGTAGCATAGACTAAGGAGATGCATGTGTTCTTGAGTGGAGAATAGTTAGTTTCGTAGTCCAAAATATTCTTGCTTAGGTAATCAATGGCAAGTTCCTTCTTAGTGCCTTCTAGATGTTACACCAAAAGAGCTCTCATAGTGGTTTCTATGATAGTCAAGTGCAACATTAATGGTTTGTTGGACTTAGAAGACATTAACACAGGTGGATTAGTGATAACTCATACTTTATGCACTTAATTACTCCAATTTTACCCAATTTAGGGTCTTTGAAATACATTTTTTATGACAAATATAATGCATATTTTATATGATTTTCAAGTAAGAAAGGAGATTCAAATTTGGTGTAAAATCGAGGAATTTTTCTGATCTTCTTCATGACCTAAATCACAGCCCAAAGCCTGAAAACATAATAGGATAGCCCAGCTCATGTCACTCTTGTTTATTTTCTTTAACCAACTCTTATTTGTGTCTGTTTTCTTAATCACATTAGCCCAAGTTCACCATTCCTTGCTTGACACCATGTGTAGTGCCTCATGTTTTCCAGTTCCATGGGCTTGTTTGTTTCGATCCAGATCACAGTCCAGTTTCTCTCACTTAGACATCTAATCCACACTTTATTTATCCATCACAAGCCTATATTCCACCTAGAATTTCTCTCCAGTCCCAGTAGCGTGTGGGCGTGTGCTTGCTTCTTCATGACCCATACACCTGCTTAGTTGAACCCAAGAGCCCACCTTACCTCCATGCTCTCTCTCTCTCTTTCCCACCAACCAATCAAGCTTACACAGGCTCAGTGTCATCATTGTCTTGCCGTTCACTATTCCAGTTGCCTATGCAAAGCCAAACCACTCACTTTGACCAGTCTTTTATCATCTGGAATGCAGTTGTTGACCAAGAATTCAAAAGGAGAATGTCTAGTTTTCTTTGATGAGTGAAATGGCTATGGTAGGCATTTAAATGTGCAGTCAAGAAGGTTGGAACTTCACTATAAAAGGCTAGAGGGTAGTGCAAAAGGATCATCATTCAATCATTCATTCATCCATCTCTAATCTATTTTCTACCATTTTTTCTTTTCATTTATGTAATAAAATAGAGAGTCTTTTGTAAGACAAAATATTTGGGTTGAGTGGTTAAGAAGAAAATAAGCTAGGTTAACTGTTTTTCTCTTTTCTTCTTAGCTCATTTGTTAGTCCAGTTGGAGAGCTTAATTTTGTAGCTAAACATCAAAGTTTCATTATAATGCGTGAAATATACCATTAATCCCATTTTGTGACTTGTCTAATTTTTAGTGGAATTTTCTCTTTCTATGATTGGCCAAGCCTTGAATTTAGGACGATGATGGATCATTGACTAATAATATTTGATTTTACTATGTTCCTTTGGGGTTAGTTTTTGTCTCTTATATAGCACAAATTTGAGTTTATGTTTGGTTCTAATTTATTTATGCGAATTAATTCTATTGTTTATACATGTTGTTTTTCAGTAGATTAATTCACCATCTCCTTTCTATATTAGACCTAGTAGGATAATGTAAGAATTATACACTTGATCTTAAAATTGTAATTATTAATTGAATAGACTATGTTAGAAAAACAAATGGGTTATGTTGAAATTGCATAGTTCATGCTAACCACTAGATAGTTTATATCAAAATGATAATTATAATTCATCTTTTAAACTTTTAGTCTAGCACTTGTAGCTAGGTTGAATAAGAGATTAATTGAAGCCCCAATCAAATTTAGTAAAATAATATTAAGTCAATGGTGGAGTCCAAGTCCCAAATCTCTTTGATTTGTTCTTTTTTTGTATACTTTATTCTTTTTAGTTTCTTTATTTTAATTTTAATTGATGAACTCCTCAATCTAAAATCATTCTTCTAATTAATGGTTAAAAAAAAAATGAAATTGCTATTATTCATCGCGGGATCAACACTTTATACTCACTAGTATACAATTAACCTTGTGTACTTGCAAGTAAAAAGGGTTTGTAAAACTTAACATAAAATCCATGCCAATTAGTGAGGCAACTCTTCAATAATTCAATGGTCATATGATATTCATCATTCCATTGCTTAGAAGTCCCTTTTTTTAGAAGTCGGAGGATACACTCAAATTTTGTTATGGGTTAAGAATAAATCGACTGATGTATTGGGGGCAGCCCAAGAACCCAAAAATTTCCTTTTAGTTTTAATGGCAACAGCTCCATGATTCCTTCAGTCTTATCAAGTTCAACTTCAATTCATTTGTCAGTGGCAACAAAACCTAATAACTTGAAGGAAAACATAACATGGCCAACTGCATTATCCACTAACATGTTAATATAAGGGAGTGAAAAATTATCTTTTGGTGAAACCACATTCAAATCTCTAAAATTGATGCACATCCATCCTTCTTCAAAACCATTGCAGCATTTGTGAGCTAGTCAGGGCGCTTTACAACTTGAAGGAATCCCGCATCCAACTATTTTTGAATTTCTTCTTAGGCTTTGAGACTAACCTCTGACTTTATTCTTTGGAGCTTTTGTTGCTTTGTCGTGCTGTTAGGAAAGAGTAAGACATGATGTTCTGTATCTCATGATCAATACCTGATATATTTTGCATAGGACCATGCAAAGACATCTTCATACTCTATAAGTAATACAATGAGTGACTCCTTTTCTTCTAGAAAAATGGAAAACCTATCTTGACCTCTTTAACATCTTGCTCAGTGCCTATATATATTGATGGTAATATACCTTATATGGCTCATCTTTTGATAGAGTTTCATATTCAGACAATATGTTTTGGAGCAAGACATGTTCAAGTAGTAAATGGGACTCTAAGGCTTCAGACGGGAATTGATCGAGGACTATATAAAGGGAATCATGACTAGTTATGCGTGATAAAGATTCATTTATCTTATAACCAGCTGCAGTTGGTTAGGTGAAGTAGAAATTTTTATGGTAGTTTCCTTGATGGTTGTATTACCACTAAGTGGTGAATAATCTTCTGAAAACTTTCTTGCCTTTTGCTAGTAACAAGAGAAGTAGGATCAAAGGTATCTTCTTCCCATCTAGGGAAATAGAGCATTCTGTTGAGAACATCATATTGAATACTTTCAATATGTTCTGGCTCTACCCCATTTTTTTTTACCTAAAATGGTCCAATTTTTCAACACTTCCCCTTGTTGGATGCTATTAAAAAATATCTCCAATCCTAGGAGGTGTCCTCTCGATTTCTAGAATCACACCATGGCTGAGGAAAACCAAAATGATCTAGATTTTCCTGGGGGTACGTACCACCCATTTAAAGTTGTTATTAATTACTTCTTTATATTGCTTGCTTGGTCATTTATATAACCTAGTCCAACTTGATCTTTATTCTCTAATGTGGTAATCAGTTGCCAAATGCCTTTTTTCCTTCTTCTTAATCTTTTCCCAAGAACATATCCTATCTTTTTCATTAAAAGAGCTCTTTTAGGAAATATACTGGATGGTTATGGGGTTGACTCTTCATATGCATTAGATGGTGGTTGACTCTGAAGGGGAGGACTCATATGATACCATCATGATGGGCTCATATGAGTTTTAGACAAGATGTGGGTATATATGAAGTGAGAAAAATGATTCCTATGTACATGGAATTTTCACAAACAGGGCATAGAGTAATAAAATTTCAATACACATTTCCTTATAGGCTTAACCAAACAACTCCTTTGGAGACTCTTGTCTTCCAAGAGAAGTTCCTTTGAAGTTTTCTTCTTTGCTCCTGGAAAACTATTGCTAGATGGGAGTCTTTTTGGGCTAAACCTCGAGGGTGCCTGTGCATCTCCTATATGTGGAAATGTGTTGTCTTTGGGAGAAGGTTAAATGTATTAGAAATGTGCAAGGAGAATCAAACCTGTACATAGTTCTTCTTCTTCTTCTTCTTCTTCTTCTTCTTCTTCTTCTTCTTCTTCTTCTAATAACTAGACTCAAACATGAGTTGCTTACACACTTATACCCATCATATACATGTCTCTTACATGATAGGAGTGAAGTGCATACCACTTAGGCAAAAGAAAAAGTGTAGGAGAGAACCAAACTGCTCGTAGTTCTAGAAAATAAGGAGTACATCGATTGCATCAAGTACATGAAATAAAACTCAAACCGAAAAAGAAAACATCTAATGATAATGGGTTAAACAGTCGAAAGGATCAAAGTATGGTTCCCTTGTCATTGAACTCTTGAATCTTCCTACTAAGTGCTGAATATTGATTGGTGGTATGCCCTACAACATATGATAGGTATAAAATATTAAAGAGTTCGACCCATGAGGTGGGCGAGGGTTACTATTGATTAGAGCGAAGCTAGGGTATCCCTTTCCTACAAGATGGTAAGGGCATGACTGTGTGTGCCATGAATCAAATCTTAATAAGAATTGGGACACTTTTGAGACAGTGGCAAGGGCTTGATGATAAGAGGAGTAAGTTGAATAGAGGTGGAGGGATCGGATTAGGAATATGATAAAAGTACATTCTGCAGAGGATTCTTATTAAGGAAGGCCACATCTAATACATATCCATCATCCTCCATCTCTGAGAAACAATGGTATACCTTCTTGGCCATCTCATCATCAAATGGATTTTGAAGACCTCGTCGCACTAGGTAAATATACTTTCATTTAGAGGGTGGGAATATGACCTTCTTACACTAAACTTTCCAACGGGAAGCATAATGTGAGAATGTGTTTTAGGGCCGTTGATAAGTAGCTTCCAATTTCTATCTCTTAGGGTCTGAATCAACTTTAGTGGTTGCTTAGTCGACAAAAACAGTGCACAAATTTTGCCATGAGCTATGAGCCTCGTGATGAGCTTTTTGAAACCATAAAAAAGCGAGACCTTCTACGCTTCTATCAAAAAGTGATGGATAAAGTTCTTTAGATGTTCCTCTTGGGTACATCATTTGAACACAGTGGCACACATGTATGTCAATATCCCTTAGTCCATCATACTTCCTAAAGTTTGGGGATGCAAAGTGTAAAACCCCAAAAATTGAGTTTCGGGTCGAGTTACTGTTAATATGGACCAACCTAAGACTTATGGGCTAAGTCAAGCCAAGTTG
>NCQV01055671.1:0-12553 GCA_002740545.1 Lophocereus schottii | reverse complement strand
TTAACCTTTTCAAAAGAGCTTTTCGTGGAAATGATACATTTGCCCAAGAATTTGAACAAATCAAATTACATGACATTATATTATATTTATGGAATATTATTTTATAAAATAGAAGTAATATATGGTATTATAAAGTATTCCTAAGTAGCATTCGAATCCAAATAGATCTTGAGGATTAGCAAGAGTAGAGATATTTCTCTTAGTTTTTGAGGCAAAAACAAACCATTGAAGTTACATTGTCTTTTTCATTGTTTGTATTTTTTTCCTTAACCAAGGAGTATACGTTTTGGTGTAGATTTTTTAATTTTGTTTACATATTATATCATACTTATTTGGTTCTCTCACTATGTACCTTTATGAACGTCTAATATTTTGATATTTATACTTTAGATTATTTAATCTTCCTTCCGATTATCTCGATAATGAGTTTTGGATCGATGCGACATAGTAATATTTGACATTACGTTTTGTATGAATTGAATCTAATGAAACTAAAGTCATTAAAAACCAAAAAAATTTTAAAAATAGCAAAATAACGTTATAAAACATTAACATCATTTGCATAAGAACAAATTAAAAAAAAAAGGTAGACGATAAATACAAGTTACATAGAATTTAATAAGAAAGTAAACTTTCATCAATAAAGTTTTCTTCTATTGTTTTATGTTATCACAGATGAAGTTAACCTATGACACTAATTTAATTCTTTTTAAAAAGAAATTGATCAATAAAGAAAATATCTTCTATTAAGAAGCAATTTAGAGAAGAGGATATAAATAAAATTTTATCAAATATCTTTATTAAAAACAGTTAACTTTATTAAATAATTTTTCTATAAATAGTTAATATAAATAATTAATGACTAATAGTTAATAACTATTTGTCAAATAGGATCAAAATAATAGTATGTATGGTCTATTTTAATTATAAAATATGGAGTAACCCAAGTGCGCTACAAGTAGCTTTTTGCTGACGTGGCATTATCATTAAGGAGAGTTTAAGAAGGCCGTCGACCTTACTATGCGCTAGTCGTCAGTTACGGAACTGCTCAGTCCCAAGTCCGCCCATCCATTGTCAGGTTCGACTTCCGAGTTCACTCCCTCTCCACTTCCACAGCAAGCAACAATGGCGGATACATTGCCGCCCAAAAAAGCAACAAACTCCAAATCCTATTTGCACGATGATCTGCTGATACCAATCCTAACACGACTCCCCGCAAAAACACTAATCGAATTCCTGACTGTCTCCAAGCCCTGGTATGCCCTAATCACCGCCCCGAATTTCATTTCCGCTCACCACCACCACCACCACCCTTCCAACCCCCTTCTCTTATACTTTGATTCCGAATTCCTCTGCTCCAAATTACCCCACCGCCGCACCCGCCTCCTCTGCCCTTCCAACTCCGCCCTCGTCGGCTCCTCCAACGGCGTCGTTTGCTTGTTCAACAGCGATGCAACGATTTCTCCGTGGAACCCCGGAATTGGCAAGCACCTCGACTTTGACCCAATTCACATGCCATACTGCGAAGATCGACAACTATCTATGGGTTTCGGGTTCGATTCCTCCACCAATGAGTTCAAGGCGGTCGCTATCTCATACTTCTCTTCCATAACTCTTTCAACTTCTCC
This sequence comes from Lophocereus schottii, assembly GCA_002740545.1. Classification (NCBI taxonomy): domain Eukaryota; kingdom Viridiplantae; phylum Streptophyta; class Magnoliopsida; order Caryophyllales; family Cactaceae; genus Lophocereus; species Lophocereus schottii. The sequence goes on along the minus strand of NCQV01055671.1, from coordinate 10,925 downwards.
TCGCCCATCCTCAGACTTGTGTTTTCTTTTTGAATTCCGGCGCTTGGAGAATGGCCGAATTCCCCGCTGGTTGTTGGGACGATCTCAGCGCCATTTCCAAGCCGATCTTTATTTACGGGGTTATGCATTGGATTGTCTTTCATGGGTAAGTGATTGACTACGACGAGCGTGAGCCAGGGGCAGTCGTGTATGCCGATTCGATTTTGACGTTTGATGTGGGTTCTGAGTGCTTTGGGAATCAAAGACTTCCATTTGGGTTGGGTCATGCTATGAGCGATAAGTTGTGCCTTACTGTAGTCGACAATTCCCTTGCTCTGGTTTAGCATGAATTTTCCGAGTATCGTGCTTGGGTGATGATTAAGGAGAATGGTGCTAGGGCGTCTTGGACGCAGATTTATAGGATTAGAGCGCCACCGCATAGTACTTGGTTTCCATGGGTGGAAGAGTATTCGAAAGCCGAGGTGTTCATCACTACATCTTTCGGAAACTTGGTTGTGTTGGATCAGAAAACTCCCTCTTCTTCTCGGATTAGTGCCCATTTTGCGTCTTTTTGGGACTTGTTTAACCATACTCCAAGCTTGGCTTTGTTGGACAAGTTTTCATGGTTGCAGAACAAGAATCACAGGCCTAGGTGAACAGTTGCAGTAACGTGCATTTTAGTCGGACTATTTTGAGTTTTGTTTGTTGTATTTGACTTTGGTCAATCTGGTTACTTGTTTTCTGAGCATGAGTATCTTCTGGCCCGAGGAAGGTTGTATGCGATACAATCTCTGATGGAGGTTCAGTAATTTCTGTTGCATAGTTAATCTTCAAATGTCAAAGTGCTATCATTTTCTAATTTCTATAGTCAATCGTTGAGGGACAGAACAAAACCTTATTTTTCCTATGAATGTTGACTGTGTTTTGTCGTACTCGTATATTGTAAGTGCTTAATTATATAGCTTGCTAATCTTAGATGTGTTCTGACCGGTCTCTTTCATTGAGATTGTGCTTAGTCCCTTTGCTGTTGCTTCTATTAGTTTCCTCACTGTTTCATATGCTTGTGATGCCTCTGTTTATGGTAGTACAATTCAAAAGGTCCTGTTTTCAATTGCTAAACATTGCCGTGATACCCCCATTTTTAACCTGAGAATTTGTTATTTACATTGCTAAACTTCCAAAGAATATAGCATTTCATAAATGCTTGAAAAGTTTATTAGGATTTGCTGAAAGGAACTCGATAATACAAGTTCCACAGAAGTTTTGCTCAACTAGGGTATATTTTCAGTTGCTTCGGAAACTTTCTGGCGGCTACATGTCTGCATTAGAAAATGATATTAGCATGACAGAATTTCCAGTACTTTACCCTTTAATCTCTGTTTATTGTTGGAATTCAAAAACTTAGCTAAGCTAATTAGTGAGTAGTTCTGTATTTTTGCTATCGCGCTTGAAAGGGATGCTGATAGCTGACGTGGTACATCAATACATGCTGATAATTGCAAATTTTGACGAGGCTTGAAATCTGCCTATGTGAGTAGAAGAACTGTGAGTCTGTGACTAGTGTATAACTCATCAACTAATTGCTTTAGAATTCAGATATTGGCTAACTTTACCATATAATTCAACAAAGAAATTTTACCCTGTACCCATACACGTGAATGTAGAACTGCCCTAGAATTAGACCCGGTAGCGATCCATCTCATCATACGCTACGTCTGAAAATTGCTTTGGAAATGGAGTAAACCCTTTTCGACCTAGGCAGCGCTTGCAGAAATAGGATGAAGGACAGCAATACTCAAGCAACTACCATCTCCTATTTGGAGGGTGAACTCGTACTACGGGCGATTTAAGTTGTTCTTGTTACTCTTGATTTTAAATCAACCACTTGGAGCATCTGAAATTTTAGTGAGACCAGCTAGCTCATATCTGGTTTTCTGTTGGAGTAACTTTTCGCTGTTGAATTGCATTGCCTCGTGTTCACTTGCATGTAAAGGTGGGCAATGGACCGGGTTGCATTAGGATTGACGTGCTTACAAAGTGGGATGGGTTTGGTCATGACCAACTCATAATGATTTGGATTGGGTCAGACCTTTTATGTAAATAAATGGGTTGAGTCAGGTCGAACCATGAACGACTTACTTTTGATCTGTTTTAAAATAGAGCAAACTTGCACACAACAGTAACTATAATAACTATTATTATTTATAAAGAGTTGGTAATAAGCTTAACTAATTGCAAAAATTAGAATGACACAGAGGTTGAAAAAGTAATGGATCAACAAATGGGCTATTAATAGGCCCGATCCAACTCATAAGTATACTTAATTGGTCGGCCCACTATTTATCGGGTCCGTTATTTACTGACTTTTTATTGATCTTATTTCAAGCGGGCTGACCTGTTTGATCCAATGGATACACGGCCCGTTGCCCCCCTATTTGCATGAGTCTTAACTCCCAATCTCCCATCTATCTTGGTATAGACAAGTTGTATATGTCAGTAGCGTATATTTGAGACTTTTTTTTCTCCATATATGATTGCGTTAAGAGAAGAGTCAACATGGCATAAATATAATCTAAGGTCAGTCCTTTATCTTAGACTAGCTTAACAAAAGGAAGATGTATTTCTATATGTCTATTTTATTTGACTAAGATATAGGAAGACACATGTTCAAAGGTTGACAGTCGCGGAGATGAAGAAGATTAGATGAATATGTGACTATACGAGAGTGGATCTAGTTAAGAATAAAGTAATTAGAGACATAGTTAAAGTGACTCTCATCGAGGATAAGATGAAAGAAATTAGACTCAGATGATTTGATCATGTGAAGAGAAGGAGTGTAGATGCTCCACTAAGGAGATATGAGAGAATTAACATCTCTGAAGATAGAAGAGGTAGGGAACGATTAAAAAAAGAGCTTGAAGGAGGTGATTAGAGAAACCTTGAAAGTTGTATATGAGAAACACTAGACATAGATGGTGTGGTCATGTGAAGAGAAAGAGTATGGATGCTCTAATGAGGAGATTGTGAGAGGATTAATATACTTGAAGGTAGTAGAGGTAGGGGATGACCAAAGAAGAGCTTGGATGAGATGTTTAGGGAAGACCTAAAAATTGTAGGGTTGACGAAGGATATGACTCAGTATAAGAGACTGTGGCGGGAAGAGATTAAGGTCTTATATCACAGAGAGATAGTTTGGTAGATGTCATTCGATTGTAGTAGGGTAGGTTTCATTGTAGTGTTTGTATCGGGTAGTACACACATTTGGGAAGAGATATTGTTTGTCTATTATTGTTTGTTAGGATATAGTATTTTCCTCTGTTATGCTGCACTTATGTTTACATTGTATTAGTATTTCTTAGTTCATTCTCTATTGCGTATCCTTAGTTTTTTCTATAAAATGTTTTCACAAAATCTTTTTTTATAAAAAGTTTTCACAAATTCTTTCTTTGTGGGTCTCTTAGAATCAACATTTCTACGGACATGGATGTCTATAGAAGTAAGTTGCGTATATCTGAATCTCCTCACACCTCACGAAAGTGAGACCTATAATTGAAGGTGGTGTTGATATAGATGGCTGCCTTGACTGTGTACTACTATTTTCACAATGTGTTGGATTGTTTGCTAATTTTACCGTTCCCACTACTGAACAAATGGCAATTATTTATGAAAGACTGTCATTCGGGTGCAATCGCTTCATAAATGAGATTACCCCCGGGGTTTAGAATGCCTTCTATGAAGATTCTATTACGGTAGAGGCCTCTTGACTAAGGTTAATCTTTGCTTCATAATTTCTTAGGGGTTGTCTCCCATCCCCCTCCCCCCCCAAGGGCCAAGAAAAAAAGAAATTACGTAAGTTTGATGTTTGCTACGGGGCGACATCACCATACCCTTTTTTTTAACAAGGGTAAGTACAAAAGAAGATAAGACATATCTTCTCACAAGAGTGTGTCCCGTCACATCGGAATATATGACAACATTAATGTAATGTTTGGTTGTGTAAACAACCTTGTAATGCATCATATTTTTATTCTCTTGTTTGGTTGTTAGAGAGTATTGTAAATAACAACAACCTTGTAATTGTGATTATCACAAATTATGTAATCATGATAACATTGCAAGGTTGATTTTATTACATTATATTTAATCAAACAGCATAGAAGATCATAAGAAGATGAGTAATCCCACATTGTAGTTGTCGTGAGCATCTACCCCAATTTGGATAACCAATCAGCTGCCATATTTGCTTTCCTATATACGTGGAGATGATGACTTGGTCCATTGTGGCCAAATACCCACAACATCGCTAATAATCACTGTAGTCTGCATGGTATAGATATTAACCCCTTTAATGCCTGTATGACCGTATAGTTGCTTCCTTTAACTATGACATGCTTGAACCCTTCATCAACTGCTTCTTGAACTCCATCTTGCAATCCTCTTGCTTTGACTACTAAAATGTTAAGAGTTACCGTAGTGTGCCACTCCGACCTTGACAAGTTTACCCATCTAATATCTGATGATGACACCCCCGCCGCTGAATTATGTGAGATGTTTGTCAAAAGTTGATCTTCACGAATTCTGTTTGGGGGTGTTCCATCACGCGATAGAGGTTGAGGTGGAATGCAAGTAGGGGACCCCTAGAAGTAAATATCACCCAACGAGCAAGTTTAGATTCGCCACCTTGCATACGCTTTATTAGCCCTAATCAAGATTCTAAGGGCCTGTTCTTTTTGTAGGTAAATTTTAAAACACCAACCTCAACTCACTTCAGTCCATTTCAATCTACTTCAACTCACTTCAACCCACTTCTATTATTTTAATGAAGTTTAATTTATCACATAAAAAAATTCAACCCACTTCAACCCACTTCCACCTTTTACTCACTCCAATTTATCCACAAAAAGAACAGTCCTAAGAGGGCAAAAAATTATGTTCAAAAAGACCACAACTCCTTTCCATATGCTCCATAATAGGAAAGCTACTTTAATAATGTCATTAATGTTGTGGCTCTACGGACGTTTAAGAGAAGTTGTTTCAAACAATGAGGACCATGTGCAGTAGCAGGTAATTGTAACCATTTGTGTTGATTAGCAAGGTTCATAGTTCTTCCAATAGCTGGGCATTCCTAGCATAAGTAATCATCAGTCTCAATATCATCCATATAGAGCGGACACATTGTGTTAATATGCATATCCCTTGAATAGGTTCCTTCTTATAGGAAATGCATTACGAAGTTTTTGCCATGAATTTTTTTTTAAAAAAAATTTTAGACATTACATCGAGTTTTCATATTCGCTTGAATGATCACTAAGGTTTATTTGTACGACAGCATCATGAGCTGCTAGGGGGCAGGCTTCGGAGGGCGAAGTCCCCTGATCCTGTACACCCGCAATAGGAAGAATCATTAATTTCAAAATGGGAAAAAGGTATCACCAACATCTTTTGTAAAATTCATTCTCGATAGCCACTGGCCCACTCTGAATTTGGCAATATCCCAAGTTTTATCATACCTTCTGAGGATTAGGTAACAAAGAACTATCTTTGTCGAGAAGCTCCGCGGGATTGGAATCATCAGCCCAATTATCCCACCACAGATAGATATTTTCGCCATTCAACCACTTACCGTCTAATTCCTCTCCTTAGTGCTACTCTACTTCTTAACATGCTCTTCAATACAGCAGATCCTATGGTTGGAAATTATGAAACAAATATATTTAAAAAACTTGAATTTAAATTGGAGTTCCTTGAATATATTTGTTTCATAATTTCCACCCATAGGATATCTTCCCCTTGTAATATTTTCGATGCCAACCTGTTTTGGAAGGCTAGATTAACCACCTCCATGTTTCTTAGCCGTTCCCACCAAATTGTTTTCACTTATAGATCTTATCCTAGACTAGCATCGATAAATTCTTCTCTGTGTTGGATTTTTTTTTCCCATGAAAAAGTCTCTATTAATTTATCTAGTTTGTTACTAGAGTATCTTTTGTGAGCTTGAAGCATTGCATTATAAGAACTGGTATAGATTCAAGATTAAATTGAATGAGAATAGCTCTTTCAGCCTTGGAAAGACTATTCGCTTCCTAGCTTCCGCATCCTAGCAGTGGCCTTAGCAAGCATTTCTGAAATGATTGATGATTTAAGTTTCACTTGAAAAATTGGGCATCCTAGATACTTACCAAGGATGTCTCGTTGAGAAATATTAAAAACTGATGTGACAATCTGTTTTTGATTTGCAGTCGCATTATGGGAAAATACCACGGATGATTCATGAAAATTAATGAGTTGTTTGAAGAGTGAGTAGAACTCATCTATGATCTTTTTAAGTTTAGTGCACGTTAACTTTGTCTGACAAAATAATAGGCTATCATTTGCAAAAAAGAGACATGGAATGGGTGGACCCCTGGGCTAATTCACACACTCACACGTGATTTAGGTTCACTAGCAATTTTACTCAAGCCCAGACTTAGAACATGCATATAAATCATGAATAAGTATGGGGAGAGGATCTCCTTGTCTTATACCTCTGGATGTATTAAACAGTATGAGACTAATGTAACACACTCCTTAATCCAACTAATCCATCTATCATAAAAGCCAAATGGGTTAAACATTCAAATAAGAAATCCCATTCAAGTATATCATATGTTGTTTTTCATATCTAATTTAAAGTGCTACCTATGCAAATCTTCTTTTTGCTAATTTAAACTTATGCATTATTTCATGAGTAATTAGAATATTGTCATAAATTGATTGTCCTAGATTAAAGGCACTTTGATACGGTGAAATAACTTTGTTTAGTAATGATCTCAGTCTGTTAACTAGAATTTTGAAATGATCTTATAAAATGTCGTGCATATACTATTGGGTCGAATGAGAAGTTGTCTGCGGTCGAGTAACCTTTGGAATTAAGGTGACGAAGGTGTGATTAAATTGTCTCCAGAGTTTACCATGGACCCAAAAAAAAGTCTCTTAAACTTTTCATTGAATCATCTTTGATAATATCCGAGTATTCTTGAAAGAAACTCGCACTAGAACCATCCAATTCCAGGGTTTAGTTGGAGTCCATTCCCCAAATTGCTTCATTAATTTCTTAAAAAGAAGGGGGTTAAACCAATCAATCATTATCCTGATGCATAATGATCTTAGGAATCCCCAGATCAAGAATTTTCCATGGGCCTTGAAAGGTCGTTTTAATTAATTTAGAATAGTCATCGACAAATTTTTGGCTAATATTTTGAGGATCCTGGATCCATCCTCCAATGTCATCCTTAAGCTCATCTATGTGTTGTTTCTTTCTTGCTGATTAGATCTCTTTCAAAAATAGTTTGTATTCCAATCACTATTGACCAGCCGTTCTTTTCTTGCAAGTCATGCCTATTACTTTTGATTGAATAACCACATTTTCTCCTTTTGTTTAATCAGTCGATTAAGCCAATTATTAAGCCTAAAGCTCAATGGATTGTCAATAAGTTTGTTCCCCGCATAAGTGATCCTATCCAGATTATGCTTTAATTTGTGCATGCCCAAAAGTAGATTTCATCCATGGTTTTAGTTCATTTTTACTACCTTTCATTTTCCTCGTAAACCTGTACATATTAGTACCGTCTCTTTGTTCCACCATTTCCTTTCGACTATTTGTTCAACATAAAGATAGATAGTCCATAAATTTCAGAATAAAAAAGGAGCAAATTCGCTCTGTTGGTAAGTCAAATTTGCGCTAATTGTGATAGGACAATTATTTAAAAAGGTGAAGGAACGTGAGGATGCTCAGTGAAGTAAAGGGTATCCTGTTAACAATTATGGATTCACCTAAAATGATTGAGAGGAACTTCGTATGTCTATCCGTTCCATTGAGGGATGTTGGACTGACTTCCTTTTTTCTGACAAATGTTTTAATTCATTAAAATCGCCCACTAAGCACAAAGGTAGATCAATGACTGCATTCATTTGATGAATTAGATGATCCGAGAAGTAATCTTTGTCTTCATTATGAGTTGGGCCATACAACCTGGACATTAAGATATTCTTTTTAATATTCAGATCATACACAAGCATATGGATAGCATGAGAGCTTCTGTATTAAGGACTGAAGATGCTGTTATTATTTCAATGTACCTAGGTTCTGCCAGAATGATTAACCAGTAAGACGTAGTCAAAAATCATCAAAACCCATCTTTTGAATAATTTGACGGGTATTATTCTTAATCGTAGTTGTTTCAAAAAGAAATAAAATATTCAATTAAAATTTTCTTGAGTATTTTAACTTCCTCTCGCATTTGAAATTTCTTAGGCTGTTGAATACTCCAACTAATTAATTATTTAATTTGAATTTAAGAAGGACGAGACCCATATGTTTTCCAAGATTGAAAAGATCACAATAGACCCAATCATAGTTGTTGTTTGCAATATCACATCCAACAGACTTGATGCTCATCCAAGAATAGTTAAGGCATTGTTTGGATACTAAGAAAATGGGGCGAAAAGAAAGTTGAAAGGGGGGAGAACAGGAGGAAAGTTATTTTCTTTCTCTTGTTTAGATTAGAGGAAAAATATAAGGAAAAAAATAACTTTCCGCCAAACTTTTTTCCTTTATTTGAACTGGAGAAAGTGAATGAAATAAAGAAAAATATATCTTATTAATATCAAAATGTGATCTCCAAATCCCCCTTTGCTAGCCATTGTCAATGAAACTCTCCAAAACAACACTATCAACAATGGGGGGGCATACAAGTGAGTCACCTCTTAAACTTTCCCATTACAATGCAAACTTCTACTTCAAACTTCTTAGTTTGTTACAATTCAGAATTCTACAAGAATCAATAGAAATTTACAACTTCAAATTAAATTATCCACAAACTTCAGAATTCTACTTGAAAATAGCAACAGCAACATAAACAGAACCATTAACATCAACAAGGTGAGGGCTCCAAAATTTTAAAACCCCAAGCTATTTCAAGAACTCATTGTCGAATTTGACTTTCAACCACAACTCACGACGAGCAACTTGGCAAACAAGAGAAACTCTAGCGGAGTTAGGTCCCCCGAAAGAGTTTGTTAGACCTTCATTTGTGATATCTCACTCAACCTCTCAATCTATAAATATAAATAGCATCAAAACAATATTATATTAACAGCTGCTATTTTTGTAGTATCTAACTTCAACAACAGAAAATCGTATAACACACAGTTTATTGGTAAGTGAATAAGAGAAACAAAATAAATTCTAGTAAAAGAGCAAGCGACGTTATACAGTCAAATTTGATCAGCACTATTATTTATGGTTCTCTTCATAAGGGGAAGAGTGCAAACAATGAAGTGAAAGAAGCACACAAGTTCTTGAATCTCAGTGAATGAGAAAAATGCTCAAATCTCATTCAAAAGAGGCCATCTTATGTAGCCAATCTCATATCTACAGCCTCCTTCCAAGTGTAATAACAAGTCCTAACAGGCCTAAAACAAACTGAAGCAACCAAAAGAGAAAAGGGTTTGAGTGAAGGGCTCAAAGTGAGAGTGTGAACCAGAAGGAACCTTCTATTGCTCCTCTCAAGAGTCGTCCTGCAGGCTCAACAGATCCTTGTCGAAAATACAAAGAACAAATCACACCACACCTAAATGTCGAGTAGGATCCAACAAATGCATGTAGTGTGGAAGCCCTAAACACTTTATTGCTACATGCCCCCAAAGGTTGAAGGATGAGGACAAGAGTACAACAAAACGTTGGCCCTACCACAAAGGCCTACAACAGTAGGACTGGTGTATGTAATGAGCAAGAAGGAAGCGGCCACCTTTAGTACGGTGGTCATTAGAACTCTCTTTTTAAATTCAAAACTATTTTGTGTATTATTTGATTTGGGTGCTACTCATTTATTTATATCCACCCAATCTGCCATGCAATTAAACCTAAAGGGTAGGAGGATAGAAACACATTATAGGATCAAGTTACATAATGATTCTATAATTGAGTGTCCCCTCTCCTATAAACTTGTTCCTATTACCACTGGTGGAACCACCTTCCTTATGAATTTGGTTCAATTGGACTTGTCTGATTCGAAATCACTTTAGGAATGAATTAATTGCACACTTATGGAGCTAAGATTGACTGCCAAGATCTTAAGGTTATTTTGAAGGATGAAAAAGGGAGAGAAGTATGTTTCTATGTGCAGAGAGCGAAAAAATCTTATCCCTTGACTTCTGCCATGAAAGTGAGTAAGCTGTTATGTTAGGGGTGTATTGGATATTGGTCTTATATTATTGATACCCAAACAAAAGAAGAGAAGGCGGGAAATATTCATGTAGTTTGTCAATTTCAAGATGTTTTTCCTGAAGAGCTACCATGACTACCCTCGTAGAGGAAAATTAATTTTGTAATTGAATTAATCCATGGTGCCTAACCTATCTCCCAAGCCCCATATACTATAGCCCCAACTGAGCTTGAAGAACTGAAGATTCAGTTAGATGAGCTATTAAAGAAGAGATTTATCACACCAAGTGTGTCACATTGGGGTGCCCCAATATTATTCGCAAAAAAGAAGGATGGAGCCTTGAGGTTATGCATTGAGTACAAGGAGCTGAACAAGATCACCATAGAAAAACAAGTACCTTTTGCCACGAATAGATGACTTATTTGATCAACCACAAGAAGCAAGTGTTTTCTCTAAGATTGATTGAGATCAGGGTACATCAAGTTAGGATTAAACCTAAAGACATCCTCAAGACTGTGTTTAGGGCCAGGTATGATCACTATGAGTTTACAGTGATGTCGTTTGGCTTCACTAAAGCTCCAACAGCCTCATGGATCTTATGAACAGAGTCTTCTAACATTGATTGAGATCAAGGTACCATCAACTTATGATTAAACCTAAAGACATCCCTAAGATTGCATTCAGGATCAGGTTGGTCACTATGAGTTTACAGTGATGTCGTTTGGCCTCACCAATGCTCCT
>NCQV01055670.1:2404-25061 GCA_002740545.1 Lophocereus schottii | reverse complement strand
CATTATAATGTGCTAGCTAGGGGAGATCTACACTCGCCAAAGTGAGATCATCATTCACAACTCAAGTTATCCCCGGGGTATACATATTATAACATTTGGCCAAAGTGCATCTCAGCAAAGTAACTCTACCTTCGATATTGTCCTCTATGGGGGCAACAGCTCATGCCTTATCTTGCATCCAGTCCCCCCTCAAGGTTTTGTTATGCGTCACTTATCATCAATCATTCCCTTTAAGGGAACAGCTCACGCCTTATCTTGCGTCCAATTCCCAACGTGACCTTTGGGAGATCAGCTCACGCCTTATCTTGTGTTCAGTTCCTAATATTACCTTTGGGGGAACAGCTCATGCCTTATGTTGCATCCAGTTACCAACATTACCTTTAGGGGAACAGGTCACGCCTTATCTTGCGTCCAGTTCCCACCTTCATGGTATGGCCAATTGCCTAACACTATCTTAGTCTTTAAAATCTTATTAAGCCCTCATTGTTTATTAAAAGAAGTTACTATCGCACACAATAAGTTTCACCTCAAGTAAATCACAAATCAGTTCTCTTTAATAGTTGCTTACTTTATTAAAATCATGCTTGTCTAGCAAAATAGCAGATAACCCTGATAATGGTTTATGGCTCTTTTCATTTTCAACATCAAAAGCTTCTTCAAATCATCATGAGTTTACTAACTCGTAATTTAAAACTCATTCGAAACTTAAGGTACTTAGCTAGTATTTAATTCAAACTAGGGTCCTAATAAAATCCTCAGTTGCCATTTTTCAACCCGTCTCAATCCCTTTTTGAAACTCAAGAAGGATGTGTAAACAAACTAAAGTCATAAAACATTTTCAAACTTATTACTAGTTTGCCTTTTAGCTTCTTAGACCTATTGACTATTTAGTTGAGGCACTCACTGATTAGTTTGATGATTTAGGATCATTTTAGGCTACAAACATCGTAACAAATTAATAGGCAACTAGTGAACATTTAGAAACATTTGAAATTAAGGAAATAAACTTTTAGCGACCCTTTTAAAGGTTTCTAAAATTCACAAACCATTCACATAGCATCACTTACATAGCATCAAGAGCGAAGGGGTTCAAAAGTAGCACATTCAAACACTTCACAACTCAACTTGGCAAAAACTATTCAATAAGCCACACATGGCCTCGCAATACACACAATTGCGGTCAATCAAAACCTAGGCTCCTTCCTCATAGAACACCGATCACAAAGAACCTCAAAAGCACTCATTAGTTCAACCTCAATCCATCCAACTACCAGCTTGGTTTCAATCTCGTAACCATAGCATGTCATCATAAAAGTCATAAAGAAATGTATAATAGCGGCGTATGAACTTAGTGAGCAAGCAGCACCCATCCAGCGATATATATATACACACACACACACACACACATAGAACACTAGCTTAAATAATGCCCTCAGCGGACCAGAATGAACTAACAAAGCACGAAACTATTCTTGCATTCATAATTCGTAATTAGGAAGTAAGCATGCCGAATTCATGTCATTTTCAAAGCATAAACTAACCAAGTCAACATGCATCGGTTTAAGCATTATTTACTCAAGTAATACCCGATTTGCTAAAGATGTAAACACAAATTCTTCCAAATTACAGGGCTTACTTTCTGCCCAAGTAAGGATGTTATTCTAACCTAATTTAAGTAGTATTCCACGCATAAAGTCAGTTCAATTCTGAGTAATTTTCGAACAGCCTATATATGCATAAGCTAAGCCTGAATTTCGTCGAACTGAACATGCGTAAGCAGGCATCAAAATCAGTTCAATTCTAGGCCACATCTGGACAGCCTAAGGATGTATTTTCTAAGCTTGAATTCAATTAAATAGAACATGCATAATCACTCCCCACAATTTTAGTTAATGTAACTAGCCTTAAACTTGCATACATCATAACTTGAGGGCTAAAACGTTTTTGAAATTATTAATACTTTAGGAGCCTAGAAACACCCACCTCAATTCCAAGCTAAAGGTTCGTTCGAGGGTTGTTAGGCTCAGCTTGAGTACTGGAAAAGCCCGATTCTTTGACCCTTGCTCACTGATACACGAACAGACCCAATTCACACCTAACCCGCGTAAAAACGGACCCTTCAAACTCTCACTCATTGACTTGAACTTGTGGTGGGTGCTTGAGGCCCTGAATTACTCCCAATGTAGAGAGGGTTCGAAGCAACTAGAAGCTAGATTGTATGGCCAAGCTTCAAATCGAGTTTGGGGCTTTGAATCGCAGCCCAATTCAAATGAAGTCGTGCTGGGTCGTTTCTGATTTTTCCCAGATTTCGCACCCAAGGTTTGTTAGTTGTTAGGAAAGGTGAAATCCAAGGAACTAGGTGTTGGGTAAGGCGAAATCAAGAGACTTTTGGAGCTTCCATGGCTGTGGGTATGGAGGGGCAGTGCATGAGGAAGAAGAAGAAGAGAGATAGAGAGGTGAACTCGACAGGTCACGACAGTAGGAAGAAGAAAAGGGCCATGCGCAATTATAAAAATACCCTCCCTTCTCTCTTCTTTTTTTTTTTTGGTTCAAGCTTGCTCGCTAGTTAACACCGCTAGTTTGATTTCGTACTTCATACTTTAAACCCAAATCGATAATACGATCTCTCATCAATTAATCATGCCCAAATATATCAAGGTTCGATTTAATAAAACCTGGAAACTAATTCTAAGGTTAACAATCTAACCATACTCGGGTTCCTACTCGATTTAGTACCGGTTAATGACCCTTCTTAATGCTTATTTAAAATCATCGAAGAACTTTTAGAACTAATAATAATAATAATATTAATAACAGCAATAATATTCTTTTAATAAAATTATCGTTCACGTACGCTTATCAGTAACAATTTAACTTATATAATTAATAAAAATACGATTTTATGCATTACAATCAGCGAAACGAAAATAAAGAATGCGGGTGTTACATCCCTATATTGTGAAGAATAAAAATCATTTTTTAGTGAGCTCGCGGAAATTATTTTATTTTATTTTGAAATTAGAGGGGGAGAGAAATATAAGTACAACTATCTTGCCATTATTATCTCGAAGCAGAACCCAAATTGGTCAGCTCATACCAAAGGGATAATATTCATGTAAAATGCAATTATTGAGTGAGGTGTACACCTCCTGAGCAGGCCAGGAAGACCAAGTTAGTGCTGCACAAGTGACATTGGTTGGCGACGGCCTTAGTACTTGATAATTATTGGGTCCAATTACTTAAATAACAAAACACTACTTGAAAATGATTTATTATTTATGCATATGAAATGAAAGTTCATGTTTACCAAAGCATGGTGAGTTTTCGAAAGGTGCAAGTAATAAACATATCTCAATTTGAAGTCACTTACCCCTATAAGGTAACCAATTAATGGCCCAAACATTCGATGAAAATGGTCTGATTGTCTGTGGCAATATACTTCTTTTTTATTAATAACCTTAGGTGTTTCTCAATGCATACTTTTAGTTCAGATAAGTGCACACATGTAGTTGAACCTAATGAAAAATACTCTTTTTTTCTCAATTCTTTACTATTTGTTTATTGATCCATCCGTATTAAAGGATTTATTCTCATTTGATGTTCATTATTTTACCCAAGTACTTATAAAACCCCAATTTAAAATTCTTCAAATTTGTAGTATTTTTGATTAGGGATTCCAACTTATATTTAGGTACATCATGAATTCTTTTGTAGCATTAATATTAATTTTGTTGTTATTGTTGTTGTTGTTGTCATTGTTGTTGTTGTGGTTGTTGTTGTTGTTATTGTTGCCATTATTATTATCATCATTATCATCATCATCATTATCATTATCGTCGTTGTCATCATTATTGATCTTGTTATTGTTGTTATTATCATCCCTTTAGTGCCTTCTCTTTTTCCTTCTTTTCCTGCATCACAAATACCCATAACTTTTTAATTTAGTAATTTATTGAAAGAATTATTATATTAAATAAGTGGAATCAATGCATCCAGTCTTGCTTTGACATAATTTAATAATTGATACAAAAATTTGAATTAAAAAGACTTACATACTTGAGAAACCAAGTAAATTTTACTTATAATCTATTTAAACTTATAGTGAATCCATTCACTTTTTAGCATCTTAGAGCATCCATATCGCCAAACAAGTGATACTTATTCTTATGATAGAGGGTGTGCGGCTTTATAGTGGGAAAATTGTCTTCAAAAAAGTATTCATAAATCTTAATGGAAAAATAGTTTTCCGGAGGAGCATTATCTTAAAATTTGCGTAGTCCATATTGGGAATTATTCACCTTCTACACCAGCGAAGTATAGTGCATGAATTTTCTGAACCCACAATTTTGACATTGAATTTTCTGAACCATTTAACTATTGTGCAATAAATTTCTGGGGGAGCAGTCACTATTGAACTTTTTATATAGTTCCCAAAACTTTTCAACTTTGCAAACTTTACCCATTCCTTAAAAACTTGCTTTTGAAAATTTTAATTTTGTGCATATGATAATCTTCTCGTATGTACTACTTGAAGCCTTCTGTAATCTATTATCATAGCCATATGACTAAAAAAATAATTAAGATAATGAAGCTAATTAATACTTAATTAAGCTATTTACTATGTCTAATCTTTGATTTGTCATCTCCTTGCTTCGCTCCTAATTGTTTACATATTATACACTTATCAGAAGAAACTACTTCAGTAGCACTGTAACTAAA
Organism: Lophocereus schottii; assembly: GCA_002740545.1. NCBI lineage: Eukaryota > Viridiplantae > Streptophyta > Magnoliopsida > Caryophyllales > Cactaceae > Lophocereus > Lophocereus schottii. The sequence goes on along the minus strand of NCQV01055670.1, from coordinate 20,342 downwards.
CTATATCACTAATATTGTTTTAAAATTAAAAATCGAATTAGCAAAAATTAAGACTAAAGTTAAGAAGATAAAAAATAATTGTCTGCAATCCACCTTTCTTTAATTAATGAGATCAGATATAATGGAAAATATAATCTAAGCATTATTACTCCATTTCAGCATAAATGTCCTTTTCAAAACCTAAAAAGCAAAAATCCATTTCCTTTGCATGATTTAAAATTTCAAAAAGAAGTAGGAGAAAAATCAATCGAAAAATCATCTAAAAAAGCAGAGAAAGAAGAAGAAGATGGAGTATAAGTAGTATAATCTTGAGGAATCACTGAATATGTTTGATAAAGAACAAAACTCAGAAGAATTAAACAAAATATGGGCGTAATAGCTAGAAAAGACAAGATGTATTATGTAATGATAATGAAGAGATAAACAATGTCCATTTAGAAGAAGAAATATATCAATAGATGAGCCTTGTTAAACTGAAGGATCTTAACGACATTACTTTAGAAGAAATTAGGAGGATATTAGATAAAAAATACAGTAAAATAATACATGACAATGGAATCAATGAGATTGGAGATGAACTCAATATAGATGAAATTGAGTCCAGTTTAGTTAACAATGTTGTTCCTAAACCTGAAAAATTTGATGAAGCTTCTAGAAGAAATACTCATTTTGTGACCCCTAGATACATTCCTGCAAGACATACAATCAATTTTTTTTCTTTGGATTTATCCAAATAAAAACCATGTCATTCGGAAAGATTGACCTTACCCAAATCAGCCAAATAGCATATATTTTAAACATCAACGGAGACCGTGATAGGAAAGGAATATTTCAGTACTAGAAAAGGGGTATGAATAATGTCTTGAACTTGAATACCACATGATCTAATGGAAATTTTCTAAACTGTATCAAATATAGTTTTTCTATCATTGTAGCTAACTGGTATGCCTATTAGATGAGGAAGGTAAAAATGTATTAAGCATGATGAAAATACCAGCTGCAATGCTCAAAAGAATATGTAAGAAAATAAAAATTGAATTTATCGGAGCTAAGCTTGATTTTGAAGAAAAAGTTAGAGAATGGAAAACAAAGATTAATAACATAGAGTCATGAGATATAAGATATCTGAAAATTTATATTGTTGAATTTAGTCAATATTATTACAAAATTAGGTACAATGAAACCAATCTTGATATTTTTAATGACAAATTACCATATCATGTCAATTATATAATTAAATGAAAAACACATCACATGCCTTGAGAAAGTAGATGTCATTGATACCCTTAATACAAGAATTTCTCATCTAAGAAAATAGGCCAATGATCAGTGTCTTGATCTCCAAAAACAAAAGAAAATGAAGTAATGATTTCTAGCCTGTTGGGACAATATTCACCAATGGGAAAAGGACTTGAGAAGAGAAGCTTTATAAGAAAAAGAGTTTTAACAAGTAAAAGGAAAAAATAAAATAAAATAAAATATTATAACAAACTAAGCCTAAAAAACAAAGATTTGTCAGAAAAGCCGCTTATTGTCCTATCGGGAAAAACAACTGTAAGTGTTGGGGGCATGCGAAGAACTAGGTCATTATGCAAACCAATGTAAAAATAGGAAGAACAACAAGCTTATAGAAACTTTGGGTGGTCTAGATTGTCTTGAGCTTAGCGAGGAAGAAGCAGTAGATCTATCCCTAAAAAACAAGAAGGGAATTGTTGAGATTGTACTAGAGGATGAATATGGATAAAGTGATTATGAAAAAACTAGTCCTATGATGGAAACTAGTTCAATTAGTCTTAGCAATCTTCAAGGAGAAGAATTTATTGTAGATAATAAGAATGAAGATGTCAAAGGAGATTGGGTTCTTCCTATAATTCATAAAGATATGATTTATAAAAAATCCAACTTTTAATTAAAGAGTAAGTATATGTGTGAAATAATGGAAGGAGATTTAGAAATAAAAGACTTTGAGTACTATGTGGGAGAAGTCAATTTCATTACTTAGGAAAATATGCTTAATAGAAAGTATAGGTACGTCCATGCTGGAAGTGTCCAAGTGCAAATTACTCCTTCACAGTATTGTAAAAACGATATTGATCTGTATGCTTTACTTAGCGATATCAGGCGTATCAAATTTAATAATCAAAATTATCATAGGGATTAAGACCAATTTGTGTAACAGATTAGAAGGATTCAATCCCCGACCTGGATAATATGTAAGCCTAAAAGATGAATGTGTGAAAAACTTTCTATCACTTATGACAAAAAAATTTTGGGCTGGACATAAAAAGATGAGGGTACACACTAAAGATATTTTGGAAAATAATATACAAACTATATAATACTACAGACCCAAATACTAAGATAGCAATAATAGAGGTAGAAAATGTTAAAAGTCCTACTCAAATGTAATAAATTTAAAGGATAAAATCCAATTTGCTAGAGACAAAATTCGACAGATCTTGGGTGTCTAGTTTTATCAATCTCACAAAAATTAATAAAGTAAAAATTGATGAGAATGATAAAATTACCATTGAACCCTGATTATTAAGGAGTATGAGCTCAAGATCAGAATGAGGAGAAGTATCTTCAACTACTAAAGAAGAGCTCAAAAAAGATGATACAATTAGTATGACTAGTGAAATGAGTAAAATAGGTTTTGAACCTGCAAGACATCGTGTACATCGAAGTGTGAATCTAGATAGAAAAGTCATTAGCGATAAAGTAAGAATTGTTACTGAGTCATATATGAGGATAAATTAGTCAAAAAATATGACCATAGAAATATGCTATGAAGTCACCAATACAAATACTAATGGCATCTCTATCTCAATAAACTATATGCTTAGGGGGATATAATAGATATGAATTGTGCGCCTATATCAATAATGGTAGTTACATCTGTTTTGGAAAAAAAAATCATTATTTTCAGACTTATAAGGAAAAATGTCAGGAATTATTTACAAGTAAGGATAGCTAATAATAGCATAATGAGCCACATTAAAGCCATAGAAGGATTGCCCATAGGAATAGGAAGAGTCCAATGCATTATGGTCTGCTGACTGACACTCTCATGATATGATCATTGAAAATAATATTCAAAGGCTATATTCTGCATGTACACAGACCATAAACCAAATAATATTCATAATAAATGGTCAATTAGTTCCTCTTGATAAATTAAATGAAGCTTACACTCATCAAAAGATGGAGTTTATATGCAGTTGGCATGGTGAGAAGATAATACCTGCACAATGAGAGATAAAACTAACAATCTCACCACTTCAATTATCTATTAAAAAGCAGATTACTGAGCAACAAGAGTAATTATACAAAGAGCTCCACTCTGATAACCCACCTAAATTTTGGGATAAAGATAAGACATTTGCACAAATCACTTTGTTAAATCACAATACTATTATCTGAGTCAAACAAAAGGTGTATATATACCAAAATGTCCAAGAATTTGATAAGCAAATCAAGGAACTCTAGGATAAAAGGTTAATCAAGAATTGTAAGAGTCCCACACCAGTTCCGCTTTTATGCTAAGAAATCATGTTAAACAGAAAGGGAAAAAGCTAGAATGGTAGTCAATTACAAATAGATTAATGATAATAATGTCTTTGATGGTTATTATATTTACAACAAAATAGTTCTTCTTAATAGAATACAAGAAGCCTCTTGGTTCTCAAAAATGGACTGCAAAGTAGATATTGGCAAATAAATATGGACGAAGAAGGCATTCCTTCAACTAATTTAGTGCCCCCTCAAAGGCATTATGAGTGGACAATAATATCATTTGGTATTAAAAATGCACCCTAAATATTTCAACGAAGACTAGATAACATCTTTGAAGATCTTCATCACAGCTATCTACTTTATATCGACGATATCCTTGTATTTTCTAAGACCACATAATAACATAAAGATGATGTCCTAGCTGATATCCAAAGCTACATTGATCATGGTATTATTCTTGGTAAGAACAAGTGCATTTATGCTAGCTGAGTAAGAAATGAAGTCTTAGGTCTAGAAATAAAAGTTAGACAAATCATCCTACAAAAGCATATTCTAGGAAAAATAGAAAATTTCCCTAAAACGATTGAAGATAGGAAACCACTAGAAAGGTTTTTGAGATGTCTTACCTATGATTCAGACTTCATCAAAGATCTAGCTAAATTGAGAAAATCATTGCAATAGAAACTTAAAAAAGAAGTTGGACATGGGCCCCTAGCAATTCAAAGGTTTTTTAAAACCTCAAAAAGATGTGTAAAATCCTTCCTGCACTTAATCTGCCTAATGAATGAGATGATTTAATTTTTGAGACAAATGCCAGTAATTAGCACTGGAGTGCAGTACTCAAAACCAAAGAAGAAGAAAAACTCAGTAAATATTGTAGTGGAAGTTTTAATAAAGCATAATGCAACTATCTTGCAACAGAAAATGAAATCCTTGCGGTCATAAGGGGAATTGAAAATTTGTTATCTTGTTAGCCACAAAACCTTTTCTTATTCAAACAAATTGTGAATGAATACTTGGTTTTGTGAAAAAGAATTTATCAACATGCAAGCGCAAGGGCGACTCCTGCATTGGTCATTATGGCTTAACCAGTTCTCTTTCTCTATTGAATATATACAAGGATCAAAGAATTCTCTGTCAGATAGTTTAACTTATGAGCTTGCCAGTGGTGATTATCAGAGTAAAACTCCTATCAAAAAAGTAGAAAATCCAAAATGAAATAACATTACTACTAGAATAATTTATCTTTCTAGTAGAATTCTTATGGATATTTTGGAGTTCTATACAAAAAGTAGATTAAGCTTTGGTCTACTATCTTCTACCTATCTAGTAGCACAAAGATTCAGCCTTTTAAAGCTATGAATAAATTACCTAAGATGTTCTTATGATATTCAAGAAAAAATAAGTTCCCATGTTTAAGAAAAATGGATCCACAAGTGGTATGCAACCTGCATCAATCACATAGAAATCCCATAATCAAATTTCCCATTCTTCTCAAGGCTAAGTTTCAACAATGCATGTTCAAAAGGATCTATTGGATCTTCACATCTCTTGATGGTCAAACGAAAATTCCACACAATAGAAGTCTATATGTCGAGGTATATTGCACCAGTAATTCGATATAAAAATGAAAAAGCCAAACCAGCCTATTAACTTGTTCAATTGGTTGAATTAGACGATCCCAATGATCCACAATAAGAATGGTTTCCAGAACAATAAGAAGTGGTTAGTGATCCTATTTTAGCAAGAGCCATCAGTTTTTACAATATTCATTATCAAATGTGGGCACTAATTAAACAAGTAAAAACACTAATTCATTACGGGAACACTAGTTTCATTTATCATAATGACTTCAGCAAATACAGGAAAGTAGTAGGAGTTACTTCAGAAGATGTCTTTGATTATATCTTTGATGTTTGAGGTGGAATATTCTTATCAAAAAAAGAAAAAAATATCTTCATATATTATTTGAAAAAAGGGATCCGGCGCATCTTCAACTTCATGAATATTTGATGATTATCTACATCGTGATGGACTAAAAGACATTATTGGAGATGAAGGCATACAGAATCTGAATATTCATGACTAGTCTTGCCAACATCAAGTGCTCTCAAAAGTTATTACACCATCATTGTATTTTTATCAAGTGTCGAGTCAGTAAAATAATGCAGTCTATTGTAGGCATGTGACAACAGTTGTAGGCATGTGAAAACATCAGTATATACTGTAGCCATTAGAACATCCAATGTAGTCCATCTTCTCTATAAAAGGAGAAGCAGTGTGCTGAGAAGGGACATGGCCATTAGGACTTTCCATATTGTCCTGTTATATTATGGTTTTTGTTTAAAAAAAGAAGAGGTAAGAAAGTAATTTGAGTGATCGAAAAATTTCATTGACAAAAGCTGGCCTCCACTATGTCGCGCTGCAAAAAGATGCTGGATTTGACCTAACTTTTTTGTGTTTTTTTAATTTTACTTGCTTTTATAATAAATTGATCCCCAAAAGAAATTTTCGTTGTATGCATATGGTAGGCTTGGGATATATCCACGAAATAAATTTACTAAGTAACATTAATAACTTTAACAACATAGGCAACATTAATTCTTTATCTTCTATAAAAACTTGACTCTTTTGTAAATTTATCATTTTTTTCACATAAAAAAACTATGTTCTTTACCAACTTCTTATTGGAAGCTTGAGCATTACATCTTCACATAAGAAATAATATTTGTTAATGTTTATTTGGATATTTGTGATTGATATCTTTTTTAATAATATGGTATTTAATTTCAATTATTTTAAATAGCATGTTGTATATGTTTTTTATGAATATATGGTATTGTTATTTATGTTAGGTAATCTTATTGTTATTTTTTTAAGTGTTGTTTTAAGTATGTCTTATTTTTATATATTTTAGGAAATGGATTTAAATAATTTTTTGACTTCGGAGCAAACTTTTGAAAATTCATAAAGATTTCAAAGAGGACAAAATATCCAAAATCTACTGAACACCAAGTTTTTCCAACATTGAAGATGCCTCAAATTTCAAAATTTTGGAAAGGGAGCCTATGCTCCAAATTTTCAAATGTTTTGAAACATCCAAACTCCCGAAAATACCCAATGCCCATCACATTTTGTACCAGATTCCTCATTTAACTCATGTTATCGACCAACTGAGCCACATTATCCAAATATACAAAACATGAAATATTCTAATAATTTCTCATTAGAATATCCAAACCCTCCATATACACAAAACCATGGTTATCCATGTGCATTGCATCTAGAAATGATGCAATGTTATATAAGCCAATTCCCACAAGAAAAGTGAAATGCGAGTTTAGCATCAAGAGGTTCGAGAAACCAGCTCCCCAATGTTAAATTTCAATCTTTAGTCTCGTTTCGCTGAGAATTTTACCCAACCTAGATTGGATAACATAGGAGAGGGTAATCACGAAAATGTTCAAGAAACAAAAATGTCGGTAACCAACTGATGGCTTGGGATAACAAGGAAAATGACAACCTCATCCCCGAATGGCTATTCATTAGTAAGGATGTTGTTGCTTATGTTGACCAAAAGGCTACCTCATTTTGGAAGAAGACTGAAGAATGTTGTGATGCTAATCATGGTGAACTCCATGTGAGAGCTAAACGAGAGGGGCCTAAAGGGACAAATGATGCTAATGTAATGGAGCTAGCTTTGAAATATTATGAGGAGAATATGAGAAAAAATTTCACCAACTTTCTTACTTGGGAGAAGTTGTGTCAGTGCCAAATAGAGTCCCCTGATGTTTGAAGGCGGAGGATATTCATCTCCATCCAACCTCGAGACACCTACAAGTGTCAACATCAATGAGAAGACATCCACTTGTCATGTTGGTTGGAAAGCCATAAAGAAGAAAGGTAAAGAGCAAGTTAGAATGAAAGATGATGATAAGTTACTAAAAGAGCTTCAATCTTACAACAAATAAGAAAATGATAGATTTGAAGCAATACAATCATACACGAAGGTGAAAGAACATAATATGAAGATGACATCTATTATGGAATTTATCAAACTTGATCCTTATTCCACGGGGGAAGGATAACGAGCTACATATGAGAAACTCAAGAGACAACATTATCATTTTTTTTAAAAGAGAAGTATTGAAGTATCCCTATTCTTTTCTTTATGTAGATGGTTGTACCTTTCAATATTTACTATTGCATTTTCTTTGGCAATATTATTGGAATTTAATTTGTGTTATTAATTATGATGTAGTGTTTTCAACTTTCTAAAGAAACCAAGCGCCAAATTGATAAGATTAGTTGAGATTTTCTTTTGGGAAAAAATCCAACGAAAACAAAGGTCTGCCCATGGTATTTTGGGGTAAGGTATGCCGACCCAAGAAGGCTGGGGGCCTTGGACTAAGAAAATAGACATAGTTAATAGTACCTTTGTCAGCAAATTAACCTGGGAATTGTTCCACGGTCAAAGTCTTCGGGTGGAACAAATGCAAGGAAAATATCCAGTTGATGACAATTTTTTTTTCCCACCAAGCCGAAGAAATCGGATTCTTGAGCATAGAAATGCATGCTTAAGAATCGACAGCAATTACGAAAAGGAATTCGATGGAAAATGGGTAATGGAACAAATATTAATTTTTTGTCAGAGAATTGGTGTGTGAATGACAGCTTAACAAATTTTCTTAATGTTACAAATCACTCTCTTATTGATACCTTTCTTAGAGTATCACATTTCATCAGTGGGAATAAAGAATGGGATATTACGAGGCTTCAGCCACTAGTAGAACCCGCTCAACTACAGTTAATTCTCGCAATACCTATCCTTTTTAATTCAATCCCTGAATCAGTATGTTGGGGACTAGCAGATAATGGTGAATTTACTACTAAATCAGTAGCTTAGGTGGTACATGGACTGAATTCTAAAAATTCATTAGTGTGGGAGTGCAATTGAATATGAAAACTTAATAGCATGCCAAAGTTAAAAATCTTTCTTTGGCAACTTTGTCATGAATCACTTCCTGTGAAAGGAACCCTGTTTAGAAGAGGTATGAATATTGATCTTCTCTGTTCTTTCTGTCAACTTGAGTTTGAGGATGCAGATCATCTATTACTGCATTGTCAAACTACTTCAGAGTGTTGGAGACTCACAGTCTCTGGATAGATTCTAGCTTCATATCTAGCCAACAGAATAGTGTTTTACAAAGGCTGTCAATTGCTAGAACTGTTACCTCTATAGTTAAAATAGTGGAGTAGTTGCGCTACTCTGAAGTATATGGAAAACAAGAAATAGCATGGTGCTTCACAACAAAACATCCACTCTAGGAAGCACAATAATAAGAGCTCAAAAAGCTAGCGCCGAATGGTGTGTTAGACATAAACTTATACAATTATTTCATCCACCAAGCCCGCATCAGTCAACTGTTAATCGAAAGAAGACTCATTGGGCAGCATGGCAAAGACCACAAGGTCAGATTCATCAAAGTTAACTTTGAGGGATCCAAAATTCACAAGAAGCGGTAGGAGGCTTCATTCTTTTATAATTGGGAAGGGCGATTCTTCAAGCATCAGCATTCTACTTGGGAGCAAAGTCCGTTTTGGCAGCAGAAGCAACAGTTATAAGAACTAGCAACAAAGTAGCAATACATGGAGGATTTACTGACATCCATATTGAGAGAGATATAAAATCCTCATTCAAGCAATTCAAGGTCGCGTTCAAGGACCCTGGGAGATCCAAGTTCTGATACAAGATATTCACACGTACATGCGACTTTGTAACAATATTTTTATTACTTATACTTTTAGGCAAGGGAATTGTGCAGCTGACTGCTTAGGGAAAGCATGATCTGTCATTTCATTCCATAGTTTTATAGAACAAGGTTCTGTATAAGGGCCTTCTTTGTATCCTCTATGAAGATAATCTAGGTAAAGCCCTTTGAGAGAAGGGTTACTTAGATTGTATTCTTATCTTTCTTACGCAAAAAAAATGTTTTGCATGATATATATCTTAAGTTTTTTCTGCACTAGAAGAACAAGAAGGCAAAGAAACTCAAAGAACAAATGAATTTACTTTAATGAGTTAATACGACGTCACCTACATCAATCTAACATTACAGGTTTACAACATACAACCTACAACAAAAGCAAAAGCAGGAAACTAGCAACATGACAAAGTCGTATACAACAAAATAACATCACAACATATCTCAACCTACAAGAAATGCAAAAGCAATCAAGCTACAACAACATAGCCATGAGATAACATTACAACATACCTCAACCTACAACAAATACAAAAGCCAAAAAATTACAATATAGCATGGTCACATACAACAAGGTAACATACGAACACAAGTAGATTCAAATAGTTTGACACTTGCTACTGGTATGTAACATCTTGGGTTCGAGTCTTGCAAATGGAGAAAATTTCTAATGGGAAAGCTCTTCCCCTTTATAGGCACAAAAATAGCTCAATCTGATAAAACAGAGGCACGGAGAAAAAAAACATACAACAAAATAACATTACATCTTAATTCAACCTAAAACAAACACCTTGAGGTTTATCTAGCGTGATTCAGTCACATTCACTCATATGTGCGCAATCAAGTCAAATAGCAATTGAGAATGCATTTCGATATGGCAGAGGCGAAAAGTATTTGGTGATAAACTTGAAAGGATGCAATAGGATCTCTCAAGATTTCAGGTACGAAGTTTGCAAAATGAAATGATCATTTTGCTCAAGATACGGATGAAGATATGTATCTCTTTCGCCATCCACAATCATATTGTGTATAATGATATAAGTTGCATAATTTTGGAAAGTGCATCTTTAGCCCATAAACAAGTTGGATTCTAGATAATTGCAAAATGAACTTGAAATACTTTGAATGTTCATTCTACATCTTCCCTAACATTTTCTTAATGTTGGACAAACAATTATGCTTTTCTTCTTGCGATCGTTGTAATTTCTTCAAGAATGTAGGCCACTTTGGATATATACCATCTGCTAGATAGTATCCCATATCCCCAGACCCCGCGAAAGCAGGACCCACATTAAGAGTTGTTGTTGTTGTTGTTGTTGTTGTAGATAGTATCCCATATCATATTGATGTTCTCCCACCTGAAATTATATAGATGGAGCTAATCTGTGAAGAAGATCATCAAATACTGGAGATTGGTTTACCACATCGATGTCATTTGTTGCACCTTCTAAGCTAAAAAAATGCGCACCATATCCATAAAGAATAAATTATCTTTTGGACCATTGGGGTTAAAGCAAATAATTTTCCCAACCCACAATTACTGATAAATATTTTTCTGGTCATCCAACTTTGGGTAAATGATTTTTGGAACCAAATGTGACCATAACATTTTAATTTATGCCAAGTACTCTAAGTTTTTACATTTGTATATCTTACTCTAATAATTCAAAATTTACTTTTTGAAAATTTAAATTTTATTCGTGTGATGTTCTTTTCATGAACACTACTTGAAAGCCTCTAAACATAGGTATCAAAGTCATGTGATGAAAAATAGCTAAGTTAATTAATAATTAACTATAAGTGCAGCAAAATTCTAGCCTTGTCTTTGCACAACTCATCACTAGCCTAGAAGCTTCATTTCTGTCTCATATGCTTAAATTATTATTTAAATGTTATTTGCTAGAGTGGCTGCTTGAATCCTGATGGTCCACACTAACCCCATAGGTGCTTTATTTCTATTGGCTTATTTTTATAACGTGGGGAAGGAGAACCTTATTTTTGTGGCTATGAATTAGCCTCCTTATGTCCAATTAGAGATAGAGTTGATTTGAGAATTAATGAATGAAAGCTAGAATGAATTTCTATTCCACAAAGAAATATGTCTCTTTATTTCAACTACTTGTGCATTCAAAAGGTGATGGAGTCAATCTTTAAATTAATTCTTAGTACCTTGCTTTAGAGAATTTATTTGGGGATTATTAGGCTACGTGGTGGCTTGACCTTTTATCTTAGTCATATACCTTTTTATTAGCTTTTCTTTCACATTCACAAAAATTTCATTAGTTTTCTTTTTGTTACTCAAGTTTTAGCTTGGTTCGAGGGCTTGTTATTTTTGGTGTTGATTAATGCATGTTGATGGTTGATCACTGTTGTGCTTAAGGATCCCCATTACACATTACTTAAATTCCATAATCAATGAAAAATACATTACACTTGAAAATGAAAAGTCAATGATACCCCTAGAACAAGAATTCCCTATTTAAGAAAATGGGTTAGTGATCAATGTATTGATATCCAAAAACAAAAGAAAATAAAAAAGTAATTTCTAGTTGGGATACTGCTCATTAACGAGGAAGTTTGAAAAAAGAAGAGAGAAAATTTTATAAGAAGAATTTTAACGAGCAGAGAGCAGAAAAATATAAGACAAAGTATTGTAACAAAAGCCCCAAAAGCGAAGATCTTTTTAGAAAAATTGCTTATTGTTCTGCAGGAAAAAAATAGTTATGAATATTATCAATGTAGAGAAGTACGACATTATGCAAATGACTATAGAAATATGAAGAACAACAAGTTTATTGAAAGTTCAGGTAGCTTAGACTACTTTAAGCTTAGCAAAGAAGAAGCACACGACCTTGCTTTAAAAAATAACAAGCAAGTTATTGGTAGTAATAAAAGATGAATATGAAGAAAGCGAGTATCAACAAACTAGTTATATGATAGAAACCAATTCAATTAGTCTCGGAGAACTACATCAGACTAGGTCATCCCAATAATACAAAAAGACCGCAATTATGAAAGAATCATCTAACAATTAAAGAGTATGTATATAAAATGAGAGTATGTATATAAAATGATGGAAGGAGATGCAAAAATAAAAGACTATGAAATTGTTATAGGAGAAGTAAATCTCATTAACTAAGAAAATATCTAAAAGCATTACAAGGATAGAAAGTATAAGAATATCCATGTTAAAGGTGTCCCAAGTACACATTATACCATTATAGTATTATCATAAAGATATCGATCTTTATACTTTGCTCTATGATGTTAAATGTAATAAATATAAGAATCAAATTATCCAAGGGAGAAGACTGATTTATGTAATGTTTTAGAACGATTCAATTGCTGACCTAGATATCCCGTCGCTTAAGATAAAAATAGTTGGGATGGACATGAAGAGAGGAGGCTATCCACTGATGATATTTTAAAACATAATCCAAAAACTATGTAAATATTATATATCTAAAGACTAAGTTAACGATCATAGAGGTAGAAAATTTTTGGAAGGTTTACTCCAATGTAAAAAATTCAATGGACAAAATCCAAACTGCGTGAAATAAAAATTGATAGATGTTAGATAACTATTTTTGCCAATCCTATAAAAATCAATAAAAAAATGTAATAAAAATTGATGAGGATAGAAAAATAACCTTTGAAGCCGAACTATTAAGAATTATGAATATAAGATTAGAATGGAGAGAAGGATCCTCATTTGCTAAAAAAGAGGCTAAACAAGACAATACAATTAGTATCTCTAGCGAAACAATTAGAATGAGTTTTGAACCAGGACAATAAAGTTGTGGATTGTAATAAGAGTTTGGTTAGAAAACGTATTGGGTATAAGAGGAAAACTATAGCAAGCCGATATATGAGGATGAATTAGTAAAAAATATGACTATAGAGATACTTTACGAAGTCATCAATACTAACCTTGTTAACATCCATATCCCAACAAACATATGCTTGGAGGGACATAATAAATATAAACTATCTGGTTATATAGATAATGGTTGTTCTGTTTGTTTTTAAAAATGATCTTTATTTTGTAATTCATTGGAAAAAAGAAAGAATTCTTTACAAGTGAGAATAGTTTATAATAGTTATACATTAAGTTAAGAGGAGTCAAGTGCATTATAGCTATCCTATAGGTTACGGATCAAACGTATCATGCAATGATTTATGTAAATAAGGTCATATCCTTCATGTACACAGACCACAAGCCAAATCATATTTACTACAAATGATCACTCTGTTTCCGTTAACAAATTAAGTAAAGCACAAACTCATCACAGATTGAGTTTACAGATATATAGCCGATATGGTAAGAAGACAATCCTTGCACAACATGAAATAGTCATGTGAGGAATTTCTATAACAGTGCGTAGAATGTAGCCATTAGTGCATTCTATGTACTCTAAATTCTCTATAAAAGAAGAAGTTGAGTGTTGTAAAGGGACATGGTCATCCAAGTATATTTGAGTTGAAGAGAAGTGAGGATTCTCCATTTCTCTAAGAGCAAGCATCTCTAATGATCTTGGTAGCTTAAGTTTCGCTTTAATCTTTCTATTGCCATACTTCCACTTTCAAGTGTTAAAGCATAAATTATGATATTTTACCCCCTTGTATTATCTAATAATTGCTCAAAATAAATTATTAAATTAGAATTTTAATATGTTTTTGTTTATTTTGTACGAATTATGAAGGTTCGAATAAAAATAAGTAGAAGACTCAAAATTCTTGCAAAAGGAGATGGGAAAAAAGTGTTGGATCAGACTTGAATTAAAGTGGAAGAGAAGATAAATCTGAAGCCCAGATCGCCCCTCCTCCCTCTTTCGCTTTCCCTTTCTCTTTCTTTGGGCCTGGCCCAGCCGTGCCTTTCACAGTCTCCCTTCCCCTTCTCTTTTCCCAACCCGAGGCCCAGATCCCAGCAACCCCATCTCTCTCTTCTCTCTTTCTTTCTCCCACGATTGGGTTGGCCCAACTGTTGTGTTCTTATTCTCCTCTTCACAGGCTGGGCTCTGTGCTCCCTAACCAACCTACCTTCTTCTTCCCAATGAGACCCAACTTGCTTCTCTTTAAATCACCATGTGCCTTGCACATGATAGCCCCCTCCCCATCTCCTTCTTCTTTCTCCTTCATTCTCGACCCTGCAAAACAGAGCCGCCCGTGGCTCTTCTTCTTCCTCTCCAGCCGTTACCTCCTTCCTCTCTCCTCCATCATTCAACCACATTCATGGCTTCATTCATGCCACGCCACCTTTCCCCTTGCCCTCCTACTCCTCTTCTTGTTCTTCACAAAAGTCCGGCAACCGAAAACATAAGGGCCGAAATAGGGCCATAGTAGTAGCTTTTCCTTTTCCTCACCATAACCGTCATTCATTCTCTCTCTCCTCATTCACACCATCATTACTGATCATCTTCAATGGACCATTTCAAGCATCTGAATGGGCACAGTGGGCGAGCTTTAAATGGAGGTTGAAAGAAAAAAACAAAAAAATAAGGAACAGAGCGTAGAGATTAGCATAGAGCTTTTAGTTGATAATTTGTTCAATCTTAAATTTTTTATTTTTTTATTTTTTGCAGCTTCAGTAATAGATTATAGTTCTCAAATTGTGGAATTAGATTTGAGTTAGCAAATTGAGTTGAGGGAGTAGATTTCGGTTCATGCATTTGATTTACTTCTCACAAATTTAGTTGTCAAATTGAAGTATCAGTTCATGATTTGTGTAGCTTGAATGTTGGGCTTGTTCACTTGGTTAGAAATCCAGAGCTCAAAATCAGAACTTCTGGATTCGAGAGCGCTCGATCTAGGCTGCTGTGGTAGAGAACAGGTTTGTTTTGATTGGACAATTATAGCAAAGTGTTAGTGGTTGAAGTTATTTGCAATTTGGTTTTTCTTATTTTGACTGTTGACCTTGCAAAAATTAGAGTATAGTTCTTAATTTTGTGAATTAATCATATTCATTTGGTCCATTAATTTGTGCCATGACTAGACTTTGGAGTCGGTTAGTTTAGTATCAAGTTTTAATTAGATTAGAATTTTTAGTAATCTAATTTCATAAGCCATCCCTAAGGACGATACCCGTAATTATTACAGCGATAAACCGTATACTTGTGGAAAATTACAAGAAGTTTTTGGTGCCGTTGCCAGGGATGACGTTGTGAAATTTGGTTACATCGAATCGTAGTTTGATTATTAGAGTCGTTAGAGTCATTTTCGTTTTAGTTTTCGTTGAGTCGTTATTTTTGTTTTAGTAGTTTAGTTTAGTTTTAATTTGAATTTCATTTATATTTTGATTTTGATTTTTGTTTTTGTTAAGATTAGTTTAATTTTAATTTTTAGATGCTTTCATTGTTGAAAAAACAGTATTAATTAGTTTGGTTCTTGTGCAGCAAAAGAACGTAGAATTTGGCGCGGTTATTGAAAAAACAGTACTAATTTACAACAAGATTTTGGCGCCGTCTCAACAATCTTGGTAGGGATGAGTTTACAATTGGGTTTTCTAAGGTAAAGGAAGCCTTTGATTGTCCCAACCTTAGTGACTAAGAGAAGTTCAAGGTGGTTATTTCAAAATTGAGAGGTTGTGCACTTCAATGGTGGAAAAATTACAAGTTTAAGAGATGAAAGAAAGGAAAAAAGAAGTTGAGAACTTAGAAGAAGTTGAGGAATAAGTTGATCGGTGCCTTTAGCCCACTCACTTACATGCTCAAACATGTTTCTCTACTTCCTAAGAAGAATTGCTCAAGGCCCTCATGTGTGGACACCTTTTTCAACAAGGAGAGTCCAAAGAGTCATCATATTTCTAGCCTTCCTACCTTGCTACCCTTGAAGGAAATCATCTCATATGAAGATGAAGGGATAGATGAAGAGGAAGAAGATTTAAATCGGTTTGATTTACCTCCCATCTTTGATGACTATGGTGATGAAGAACTCTTAGACGTTGAAGAGTTCGGAGAAACCTCCCTTCTTTCATCTTTTGGCAAGGAAGAAGAACAAGTTTGCAAGGAAGAACTTCATCTCCCTCTTTATAAGGATTTTTATCATGAAGACAGTGAGATTAACTTTGACCTACCTCCAAGATTTGATGAGCATGAAGATGACGAAGGTCCTTACAAGATATTAATCATCTTGTGCAGCCCACAACAGTTTGAATTGAAGCAAGAGGAGATTGTATAAGGATTTGAGCAATTCTCAACTCAAGGAGGTTATCCTTACTCTCAACAAGAATTGAGGGCAATTCTTTCCCAACAAGGAGAGTATGATGCACATCTCGTCGGGCATTACATACGACCTTGTTCATCAGATCCGTTTGGGGTGACTTCATTTCAAATCCAAGTTTGGCAAGATCTTTTTTCTTCTCCATTGTTTGAATTCCATGGTAAAAGGCACTTTATAAAGTTTTACTCGAAATTCAAAATGCCATTTTTAAAAGACTTTTTTTTGGGGGGGGAGCAAGCACGATGTGCCCATGGAGGATCATGATGACGGTCAAGCCAAAGGTTAGCCCAAATCCAAGGACGTCCAAAAGGTTCTTAAGCTTGTGAGAAACCAACTTGAAGCCCAAGAGGATTATTTTCCGATTCTGCCCAACAAGAGTCTCGCGTTCTGACCTTGGTTGCCTAATTAAACGACAAGTCGTGGCCCTTATTTTTTCCTTGTTGTTTTAGTTCCAAAAATAAGCTTTCCAATAAATCAAGAATCAGGCCGTTTGGACATCGTTTGCCCATTCAAATCAGCCTTCTAATCCCAGCTATCAAAACTGTCAGGATGGTCCAAATTTACCCGGTTTTGGAACAACGTTTTCATGGCCCATAAATTCACTTGGCAACCTAACGCTATAATTTCTGGAAGCCTTAGTAAGTTAGCTTGAGGTCCAAATGGGTAAATCAACCCAAGGAAGTGTGCAATTGTGCTTAAAGGAAGCATTTGGTTCTGCTGGACTTTTCAGTTACAGTTCTGGCAGCTTGGATTGTTCAGCCCATATATTTCACTCGGCAGGTCCAAATCTAATGAACCTTGCTCCATTGGAAACTAGACTTCTTAAGCTTTCCAAGGATACCTATTTTGTCCAATTTGGACTAGTACCCACGAAGTTATGGCTCAGAGAAGTTGACCCTGCTGCTAGTTGTAACGTATGCATTAAATGCGTGTGATTAAAAGCATGATTCTTTTCCCTACGGTTCTAAATGCTCAACTTTCAGCATTTCCAGAGTGTTAGCACCTGTTTGGAGTATTTGGAAGGTTTCCACATTAAAGGGAGGAAGTCTTAATGGCCTGGGTTCTTGAAGAGTCATTGTTTAATTGCTTCGTCTTAATTTCTTGTCTTTTGGTTTTTCCTAGGGTCAAGTTGCAATGTACCTCATTTGTTAGCTGAATTTTTAGAGTCTTGTTTTTCCTATAAAGCCCCAACCATGTGGTTGGAAATGAATCAATGAAGTGGAGAGTTTAAAGTAAGGTTGAGTGTTATCTCCCTTGTGTGCATCTCTCTCTTGCTTATCTCTAGCTTTGCTCTCTAGAGTGGTGTTCAAGAGGCCTTCTTGATCATATGAGTGGTGATATCTTATTTCATTTGATCTAGAAGTTGAGCTCTAAGCATCTTGGTGGTGATATCTTTATCCAAGATCCTTAGCTTGTGTTCTTTCATTGTTGATTACTAT